>BMAO01020141.1:0-23516 GCA_019973975.1 Trichonephila clavata | reverse complement strand
TATCCATTAACCGCTTAGGGCGGGCAACTAGGGGCCCGGGTCATGGATAAGCTGAACTTAGCCAGATTTTCTGGTTATAAATTTCGATCCGCCGGTACCAAGGGGGCCTGTAGATCTTCTGCGCCCAGAGCCCGAAATAAACTTTAATCGGCACTGACAGAAAAGTTACAATTTACTCCGAAACAAGCTGTATGTTAATCCTAGAGCAGGCACACATTTGATACTAACGTTAATGGTCGCGCGGGGTAATTAAGTCACCCCAATCCATTTTTTGAATAATTATTTTTACTGTACACGATAAAAATCGAATTCCAGTGAATAATTTAACTAAGAGAAAATATACTTACACACCTTCAAAGACTTTTCAATTTTTCTTTGATAGTTTGAGAAAAAATCCAAAGAAACTGAACTAAAATGTTTCAAATGTGCGTGACAATAAAATAAAAGGACACAAATCACAGGCACTTTTCGTTAACATTAAAGCAATAACATATGTAGGCAAAACTCTTATATTTTGCTCAAGTTATTGTAGTTTTATTGTCCTTTGAGGATCGACAAATAGCATGTAGAACTTTTTCTCGCTTGTGTCTTTTCGACAGAGCGGACGCAGTGCATCATGTGTACGCTTTGTGGCGTCATATCTTTCTTGATGGATTCATTAGAAAAGCATTTCGAAAACTTTCCTTTCAACTCAAACGTTTAATGCTCATCCCTTTACTCAAATCTACTTTCCCTATCAGGATTAATATCCATTATTTTATGAGGTTCTACTTTACTTGATCAGTTTCAACATCCAATAGAGATCGCACAGATGGCCCATTTCTTTCTTTGTATTTTGTTCATTTTACATTTTATATTCTGTTCATTTACATTTTATATTTTTGTTCATTTACATTTATACACTATAATGAGTCTCACAACACAGCAATCAAAACAACTAAGTCTTTCACAGGGGGAAAATGTAGCCTGTTCATAGAAAATATTTTGGAACAAAAGTGGTCGAGCGGGAAACCTCAAGTACCTTGAGATTGTAAGAAAACGTTTGTCGTTCCCAAAAAGGAGGGAGATATGTGAAAAATAATTTTTTTATTACATAAAGACTGTCATATAGGACGACACTGATAAGGTCATTTGTAACAAATGAACAATTTCTCCTGAATTAAAGATTTCGGGAGCCTGGGATGACTCTGTGCCAGCGTGACCGCTCCAGGGTTAATTATGTGGAATTTTTTGAAGTGAAACTTCTTTGCTCACGGGAGTGAATGGGAAATTTACCCAGTTTTGCGTAACAGTGAAAAAGCGAACGGAAGTAGTGATTCCCCCATCCCCTCCCCCGAAACTTCGCCATGGTGAGGAGATAGCGAGCGGGAGGAAAAGAGAGGGGGGGGGGTACACCACGTGACTTGCATCATATCCGTTAAAAAGTTGGACGATTGCTAAGGGAGAATTGTGCATCAAAAGTATATCTTGCAGCTATGGACGAAAGTGGCTTAGGTATTGATGACATTTCGTGGGTAACCCTTGCTACTCTCGTAACGAACTTGCGCGGCGTATTTTTCGTAATTTTTATGTAATAAAAACGTGCCGTTTTCAAATATTATATTATATAAATATTACCATTATATGGCTCTTCCCCTTACGGGATTGTCTGGGGCATTGTGTATATCTCACTAACGTTCACGCCAGAATCGCTACGGATAGCGTCTTGTAAACAAACACAGTGACTTCTGTGAGTGATGCATTAAGTTTATATTATTAACTTTTATTTCCATTGAATCAAAATTAATTCTGGTCAGATAGCCTAGAACAAATGCAAAAAGAGGAAAAAAGTTTCGTGAAAGAAAAAAAAGCAAAACTAGCAGCAATTCCAGGTGAAAGCCTAGAAATCACCAGGTAGTTGTCGCAGCTTTTATCATCTTTATTCATAACGTTTTAGTGCTGTACACATCAGAGGCTGCTGCAATCATTGGATCCGATGATGATTAAAAACCGATTATAATCGGCTTTTATCTAGTTAAGATAATTATCCTAACTAGAGACTTTAATGTTAATTTTTGCTTCAGAAGAAGCAAAGTCACTCATTGAATTCTTGAAACGGACACTGAATTTGACAATGAATACTGATTCTAGAGAAGGAAGAACAATTTACGGAATCACGATTGATGCAGTTTTCTCACATTTTCTTGATTGACTACAATCGAGGATTTTAATATCCTACTTTAGTTACCACACACCTATTGTGTCTTTCTTGGGTGAGTGAGTGAGTGATTTTGGGGTTTATTGGCGCAAGAGCCGATTTCGGCTATACTGCGCCAAACATTTGTTTTAATATCTGTGGTCTAGACGGGAAGAGAAAGAAAGAATGAATTGAATGACAAGAAAGAGGGTCGAAAATAGAGAAGGATCACTAGGGTACCCCGGGTTCGTGAAGCCCGTGTTTACCAAAGACAGTAAGCCCCGTGGGAAAAGGAAAGATAACTTAGGCACCTCGGGATTGTGACACCCGTACTCACGTAAAGAAGGTGAGCCCCCTGAGGGGGTGTCTTTCTTCGAAAAGGATGTTGCAGAAAATTGAATAAAAATATTTTCATACAATAAATGAAGTTTGAATTTTATTTGATTAAAGTTATCTCAGCAGTTTAATATAATTAGATCTATTTCTACATTTTACGGCCAACGTCGCCAAAGAAGTTTCACTTCAATCGCGTGGCTTTCCACGTTCTTTTTTTTTTTTTTTTTTTCATTTGAATGACGATCTACTACGATCAATACGTTTAGTTTTATATTCAAACCTCAAGTAACCAAAAAGGAAAAAATAGTCATGTGTTTATGAAGAGTATTATTTTTTTTGTACTTCCGACAGTTTAAATTACTATAGATTATGATACCTAAATTCTTACACACACTTTTCCATTTTCAATTCTTCACAATTTTACATAATTTGGCTTAGAATTTTTTAAATTTTGACAATGGAAAAAAAATCATTAGCGATAACCTCTCAACACAAGTATAATAAAAACATTGCTAAACCGAACCAGCGAAAAAAAATGGCTATACAAAAGCTATTTCCTTATCAAAAACTCGTTGAAAAACAAAACTAACTACCTTTCACGATTTCTTTTTCAAAATGGCTTCCTTTGAATAAAAAGATGAAATGGCTTCACGTATTAGTTTGTCATTTGGCAACAGTCCGATCTAGGAGATTGTTTTGTTATGCAAACAGCCAGAACAGAATGATTTCATCTGTTGTTGAAATGAGCTCTCTTTTGCATTCATTATATTTTTTTTACTGTGACAAGAGTACGAAAGCTAATTTATTTAAAACCAATTAACTACTTTCTTTTCTTTGGAATAATTGTACCTGTCGTTTAAAAATATTTTGGAATGCGACTGACGAATATATTAGTTATTTGCATTTGAATCTACTTTATGGGATGTTCTTTAAAATTTTCATTGGGGAAATTTTCGAATAAATTTAAAAGAGAATATTTTGAATATTAATTTAAATTTTTATATGAATGAATTATGTTATGTGTGTGTTCTATAAAGAAGATGGCGATAACTAACACGGGGCGTTCGTGTTTTTACCAAGAGAGAATAATTTTTAGGTTTTAACTCTTCATTTTTGTAATTATTGTTGCATTTTCAAAAGTCTTTGAATTTAATTTTTTAAAGAATGTAAAAGAAGTCTATCACAAGTGTTTGTGATGCAATAATAAATGTTTTTTACTGTTGCTACAAATTGTGCTGTAAATAATATTAGCAATGTTAAACAATGAAATGTGAGTGTTCGAAAAACAAGTAATATAAAAAATAAATTTAAGTTAATTCCTGCTTTGAATGGATGAATAGAAAATATTTTATTCACGATTGAAAATTTGAACAAGATATGTATATATATATATATATATAGGGAGAGAGGGAACTAATAATAGAAATTGAAAAAAGAGCATGGTTTGTCTGCATTGTTGTAACAATGCATACCCGGTTTGGTTGAAAACCCGGTTTTCGACGCCAACTTTTGTCATTGTTTTAACAGTTACATTGTTACAACAAATGGAGACGAATCTAAGTTGACATCGAAAACTGGTAATTAATTTAATTAATGAACCGGTAATTAATGAATTAATATTTAAAAAACGCTGTATTAGCATCTAGTGTCAACTACTACACGTTTTAAAAAATTTACTTGAACTTGATTGGATGAATAGAAAGTATTTTATTAACGATTGAAAATTTGAACAACATATATAAATAAATAAATATGTATATATATATATATATAGAGAGAGAGAGAGAGAGGAGAGAGTGAGTTTATACTAGGAATTGAAAAAAGAATATATTTATATTTTCTTTTGCATGGAATGTTCATTTGTATATTACATCAAACTTGAGTTTTTAGAAATATCATGAATATTTTTAAAATATTGTGAAATGAGAAAATGTGACATGATGAAAATGTAACTATGCAATTTTAGAATGCTGATTCAGTATTCATGAATTATGAAAAGGAAAGCTGTAATTTCAAAAAATAATGAAACATGCCACATACTCTTCAAATGAGTAAAGCTTGTTTTTCTTTTACGATGATCATTGCATTTGTAAAATTATCTTTATGACATCTATTTTGAAACATACCACGTACGCTCTTTCACCTACAACAATACTCTCCTTGTCGGAAAAATCGAGTTCTACAAGTAAAGTTCATTACCTAAAATGAACTTAAATAAGGTAATGGCAACCAAAGAAGATATGATCAGGGTTACCAGTTTGGCGACAATTTTGGCCAAAAATATGATATCGCCAAGGTACCATTGAGAAGTCTCTTGAATCAAACCTTCTGGAAATTTCCATGAGGCTTTATGAGGGATCTTTGAGATAATGGTCGAATCAGTTCAAAAGAGAGTTGAGTCATGTACTGATTGCGATAAGAGAGATAGATACAGTGGCATAAATTACACCCCCGCAATCCCCGCACTGCGGGGGGGCAATGCTTCTAGGGGACCAAAGCCTGACTTACGCCACTAACGTAGATTTTCTCAAAATTCACCTTGCATTTTTTTTAAAATCGAATTTTTAAGCGATTTTCCAATTGGCGATCCAAAGTCATTCAAAACCAAAACTTTAATAAGCTTTTTGATGTCTTTGATCCAATAATCAAATAAAAAAAGTTTTATTTGCTGTAATCTCCGTGACGAAAGAGAGATACTTTTCTTCAGCGGGTTTTCTTTTTAAACCTAAATTATTAACAGATAAAACAAAAATCAGACTGAGAATCAGATAAAATGCTAGGAAGATATAAAAATTCTCACTGTTGTTATTACAATATACTTTACATTAACTGTAGGGAGGCAAAAAAGATATGATTTACTTTTCACGAAGCAACAAATCGCCGTCTTTAGTCCCCCCCCCCCCATGTATTTCATTTTCATTTTGCGAAGTCATATATAACGTACATCTGCTATGCTTTTTTCAAGTAAAATAATATTACGATACTTGGAAAAGCACAGGAAGGATTTTAAAAGAAAATTTGCTTTAGATTTATGAGTAATCAATCAAATGAAGCGTAATGAGAGAAGAAAGCGTAATGGAATGTATCAGTTTTTTATTTCTTTTTTCATGGAATCATTTTTGCATCATACAAAGAACTCTCCGTATTAGAAGTTGCAGTATGTACGCTAGAATGTAATCGAACTTTAGATCAAGATCATCCCAGGATGTAGAAACCAAGAAAATAGGTAAGTGATACTTTTTTTCTTTCGTAAGAATTTCACATCGAAAATTATTTTACAGTGTTCGTCGTTCACAATGTCTTAGTGTTCGTCTCTTTTGAGTTACCAGGTTATCTGTCATTAGATTTCCCATTTTAATGAATATTATAAATACTCTCTAATGTTATTACCCCTTTACCCCCTCGTATGTTTTCAAATGTTTTTTCTTTGCTCAATTTTAGAATTTTTAAATTTTAATGGTCCCAGGTGAAGCAATAAAAATTATCATAATATTTTATTCACTTTCTAATGCTGATGATTATGACTTTGACATTTATTTAAAGATATATACACGAACGGTGTCAAGTGTAAAAGCTAGTAAAATATAATTTTAAAAAATTTTCAAATTCCGGTTTTCAAATTTTTTCCCTTTGTTTATGTAAACACTAGTAGGTGAACGCAGACTTTCTCCCGCGAGTGTATATATATACATAAGATCCGGCTTGGGGGCCCAAGACTTGACCTTGCGGGGGGGGGCAGTTATTTTCCGTTACGCCACTGGATAGATACTTTATCTGTCTTAGTTTCTGCTAGTAGAAGTATTTAAAAGGCCGTTTCTGAAACGTTATAGAGCTTTCTTATAACGAATGCGATTTTCTTTGTTGTAAATAATCTGTTATAAAACTTCTTATAGTGTATATACTGTGATTTGTCTCTGTGAAGTCATTTGTTTGTCCTTGGCCTTTAATAATTCTTACATTATTCACAAACAATTGTCGTCGGCTGCTTATCCTCCACGTAAATTTGCAACCATAACATTTACATCTCCTGCTAAAATATCAATTTAAGTAACATTTGAACACAATTTATAACTGAAATCAAGCCTTCTATAAAAGAAGTTTAGTTTGACTAAATAACTAAAAAAAAATTTTTTTTTTAAAAAAGCACGCTCATTCACCAAAAAAATGAAAGTAAAGAAAAGTACTCTGGTTTCAATATGAACTTTATTAAGATAATCTCTTAGATCCTTTTTCAAATAAAAAAGGATAATTCGTAAAATAGTTCGTAAAGATCTCTAATGAAATAACCATATATTCAATATTAATGAAACATGGTAAATATTATAAAAATGCAATCAAAATACTGCATGAAGTTCACGAAATTATTTGCAAAACTCCTTAGTGAAATGATCATATTCAAATTCCCTTTAAAAAAATGCAAATTTTCACATTGTCTTCATTTTTTATTTTAAATATCCCACTTATATCAAAACCATAAAAAAACATTCTAAATCACTATTAACTCACAAGACTATTAAATTATAAGTACTTTAAATGTATCCATTTTTTCTCTAAGATTAATGTTCTATTTTTTTTCTCGAATTACTTAATCTTAGTAAAATATAATTTTATATACACTTTGTTTAAAGAAAACAATCAAACACACACAAAAGGGGGAAAGATTAATATTTACCCTTATAAATAAAATAAAAAAAGAGTTAAATAGAAGGATGGAAGGGTAAGAAACTCAACTAGAATGGTGTGTTTTTTCAGTCGAGCAGGTGAAGAGGAAACAGGTCTTCATTGTGATTGGTAATTACGGCAGATTTTATTTGTCTCGCCTCGTAAAATATCGTTTGGCTTTCCGACAGAACGACCCATTGAGCGATAGCTATCAAGTACAATGCAGCAAACGATTTTTTTCCTTTAATATTTTATGGTCATTGTTTCGCTCGGAGACAGTTAGTTATTTTCCATTTATATTCTTTTACCCTTTATTTTTTTCATAAACCTTTATCTATATTGCTCCTTTAAACAGTCTGTAAAATTTTATAAGAATATTTTTTTTTAAAAAAAGTATCACTTTAGCGAAAATAAGAAGTAAAATTATATGACCAAGCATAAAAAAAATAGTAAACTGTCATTCGTCGACCTAAGAAACGGGATGTAAACCAGTGATAGTTTAGAAGAAAGTTAATATTATTATTGGAAAATATTGTTACGTTGATCGGGGTTCGAGGATTTAATGCAAATCAGTTTGAAAAGAACAAGACGGTTCTTTAAGAGCGATGAGAATTTATTGTCGAAAATCCAATCCTAGAAATACAGGATACGGCAGCAATATTCACACAATAAATCTCAGAAGGTCTTCACACCTTCAACAGCACTCAGACACAATCATCAGTGACTAAAATACACGTACGTAAAAGATTACTCACAAGCACCGCTCGTCTTATTGAATAACCGCACTAATCGGTAATCACGGTCAAAGCAAGCCTACTAATCGCTAGTCAAAATAATACTGATTAATCGCTGAACAAAACCATACTGACTGATTTTCGGCGAGCATCTTTCTATTTATAGGCCTCGCGGACCTTTCGAGATAGGATCCGCTTGCGTGATAGGTCTTAAAATTAGTGGATTTCTCCACAAATTTCCAGAAGAATCCAGAGTGTCCTGAACTCGCCAAATTGGTCACCAAAACTGATGCCAACTTGACTCTATCTCCAAGATTTCGCAAAGTTCTCATTGAATCGCCATTATAACGTAAGGGACGGCGTTGCTTGCAAATATATTACAATTTTAACATAAATTAAATATAACATGGAGTAATATAAACGCATTACACATCCAAATACAGATTTTACATTATTTTACACAAAATTCGTAACGATATTTTGTAGTAACATGGGAGCATTACAATTGGGCGCCATTGTAATGCTCCCATGTTGTGAAATACTAAGTAATGCAGCCTTTGATGGTTACAGGAACAAGATATTTTTAATGTTCATGAAGTTCCACAACACAAGGAGACACACACACAAACAAAAATACATAATGTAGGAACTAGACATAAAAGGAGGGAAAGGCTTTCCCTGACTCCACGTGTATCCATGGCTCGGGGACCATCCGGCGGAACAAAAAAGATCTCTAGGAAAACGTTCTCCTTTCCCCCAAGAACAAGTAGCGCCACCTGGCTGTCGTTATTTGTCAAGGGAAGGCAGAGTTTAAATGTAACTGTTACATAACTAAATTATAATGAATAAAAATTACTTGATTAAAATTAATTATTCAAAGAATTACAAATACAGTCAAGTTGGCATCCTTTTTAGCGACCATTTTGGCGATTTGTGTCAAAACTTGAAATGGTTTTTTTCTCACATTTTAAAGCGCTCATTTGAGCTGAAATTTTCTATACGCTATTTGTTTTGGGTAACAATACGATAATTTTACTATAATTATATAAAATTAATTGATAACAATTACAGATACAGCCACGTTGGCTTCATTTTTAGTGACTAGGGTCAAAACTTTAAAAGATTTTTTTCTCCTCACGTTTCAAAGCATTAAAATGAGCTGAAATTTTATATACAAGATTGATTGTTTTGGATGACAATACAATACTTTAATGATAATTAATAAAAATTAATTGTCCCTTAATGTTGTGATTCTGTTATATGTATATGCAAATTATATTAATTGTAACTATTTAATAAAAGTAACTAAAATAAATTTTTTTCGTTGATCTTCTTAGGAAGACTTAAATTTTTTTTTTATATTACTTGTTTTAAATCTTCCAATTCCACTGTTTGTTGATTTAAAGTTATCACTATGAATTCGTTGTTAATTAACTCGGAAAGGGAAGGTTTTATTGTGTTGTATATATATTATCGATATTATAAGAATGAATAGATTATTTGGCAGTAAGAAAGTCATATATATATATATATATATATATATATATATGCAATATACCTTTAAACCTGCATTCTTGGTTTATATATATTAAAAGTAGATTCGTTCTCTTTGATAATAAAGAAAACATTAGAATATTTTTTTAAAAAAGATTACTAAGTAATAAAGGAAGGTCTTACACGATAATATAATTCAAAACAATTCTGAAATGTTTGGGAAGAAGTGAAATCTGTTACATCGTAAAAAGTTATCGGAATAGAAAAAAGTTACAGTTTTTCACGCTAGTAAAAATTTTAAAAAAATTTTGGAGCATCGTGTATTTTTAATGTTTTTTAGTGAATTTATAATCATCACACTCTATGCACAAAAATTTTTTAACAAAAGGAAGCAAAGTACATTAATGCTAAAATAAAAGGATTATAATGAAAAACAAGTGATTATCGTATTGAACACAAAAAGAAGAAAAATAAATAACAACAGCAAGAAAAGTAATAAACTGCGCAAGTCCAAAACAATAATAATAAAAAAACAACGTCCAAGTGACAATGAAATAAACAATAACAAATAAAAATACAAAAAAGCTAGCACATCGGTAAAATAGAAAGAAAACAATATGAAAACAGTTTTACATTTAAAATTCCAATCCAATCATTCCTTTAAAAAAATCATACACACACACAATAATTCGAATAATTCAAAATTCTTATCCTTAAGTTTACAAACAGACTTAAACACATTGTTGTTTCGAAACTTAGATAATATATTTTTAAAATATCCTTTGATATGAAATAAATTTATTATTCAAACACAATGTAATACAAAATTATTTATTTATCTAAGAAATGCTAAACAGGTGCAAAATGAGCAATATATACAGCTAGGAAAAAAAGAATTGTATATCATATTCTGTACGAGGATTTACATTTATTTTCATCAAATGATCTTAAATCATGAAATATCTCTTCAGCTCATCTTGTCTCCATATTAGGAAACTTCGGCACCCAAAGTAAGGCTTATAGCTAAAAGAACTTTTTTTTTTATTCTATCACCTGCGCCATTTTTCAGAAACGCCTACACCAATCACGTTTAAATACAAGACATGGAATACGTGATCAAATTAATAACAAACAATAATCTTCCATTTTGGATGCCGCTAAAGGCATTCTAAATGGAGCAAAAAACTAAATTAAAGTACATAAATAAAAATCAATATGCGTTTTTTATTCAAAATCCGAGTTTTTACGCTTATTTACCGCCTTTATGTTGTAGTTTTATTGTAATTTGCAACCATTCAAAATTGAGATGGAAAATTTTTTTAGAATTTGTAAAAAAATGTTTATTTTTGGCATAAGTTCAAATAAATAACGGAAAAGTTTTATTATTTATAAAAACAATGTAATATTCTATTTCTTTTCATGTGATTTTTTATGTGTTGTATTCTTCCATTTACAGATTTTACAATTTATACTTAAACTTTACATATGGGGTTAATACTTATTTATGCATGAAGTAAACATTCCTTTTTTCAAAATTTTTTGTTTAGATTTTTAATATTCTGTATGCATCTTTAATATTTTTTTTAAAAAATAATAATGCACAATATCCCTGTTTTTAAAATGTTTTGGTATATTTTTGCAGTAAACATATTTTGTCATTTTTTTCTTTTGCCGAATAGATAGAATCTATTCAGAGTTTCGATATTCATATGATTACAAAGAAAAATGAATAAAAACTCATTTTTTATTGTGTGCTATTTAACCTAAAGTAAATATTTAGACAACTCAATTTTAATGCCATATTTGAAGGCGACATAAATAAAATTTGTTTCCTTTTAAATATTTCATTTTTTTCAAGCTGTCCAATTTTTAAAAAACAAACAAACTTTCCTTTGTTTTGTTTTTAAACTGAAATATATCCCTTTTAATAATAAAATATTTGTTCTTCAATTTATATGAGATTTTTACTTGAATAAAAATTTGTTATACTTAATTTTTTTTAATTTGTTCCAAATGATATATAACTTCGAGTATCTTACAAATGTTTAGTTTAAGAAAGCTTTGAAAAAAAAATTCTCGAAAAATCCAATGTCTTCGATTCGAAGCAATTACGAAAAGAATGTACTGTTCTTACTTTGTAAAAAATTTCACTTAATTTCGACAGATTGCACGTTTCGAATTATAAACAAACAAACAAAAAACAACAACGATTGCAGTTAAATCATCTTAATTACGTTTTACTATTCGTGAAAAAAATCCAAGTATTAATGAAAATCAAGAAATATGCAAAGTAAGGCCAGTATATTTAAAAATTTATTAAATCATATAGATTTTGACACTTTAAAATATTAAGAGATTAGTTTTTTTTAAAAAATAATTTGTATTATATCTTACAAACAAATAACTTGTGAATATATTGTGACGAAAATTTTAGACTCTGTTTGCTTCTCTGCCGAAAGAGTATTGTGGCGGATAAGTTAGTTTGTAGGCCAAGAGATAATACTCTGCATAATACTCAATGAATAGGAAGGACTTTTTGGCAACATATTTGGTGGCTAAACATTAACAAATCGCCAAATTTGGCGACAAAAATGTGCACTTAGAAAAATTAAGTAGTTTCTAGGATGATTAATTGACGATTAAGCATTTTTTTTAGAAACTTCTAGAAGGTTCTTCCCAACCAACCCAAAGACAATGCAGGGAAATGACATTGCAGTCAAATATGTGACTGTGCGTTTCAATAGTCCAATGCGAAATTGTGATTACGATTTTTAATTAATGTGTTCAATATTTGTGTGATCTGTGTTATTGTGTGGGTGTGTACGTATGTGTTAATTGCTTCCTGTTTGAAGAAAATCTACTACAATTATTAGAGAATTCCAAAATAAATTATATATATATATATATTATTTACTTCGAAAGAGCCTATTTGTTATTTACTTGGATCTTTTAACACTTAATCACCCACTTGACAATATGCTTGAAAACAAATAGGTTAATGCATTTTTTCATTGAAGATTAGTTTGAAGGGTTCACAACTAAAAAAAACGCACGAAATGACAAAGGAAGATCCTTATTCCATGTATTAAGCTGTACAAGCCATTTTATCAAATATTAATTAATACTTCCAATAAAACTGAATCATATACAATATTTTACGTTTGAAAATTATATATATTTAAGAAAGCTAAATAATTTTATATTATAAAGTAACTCATATATAGGGATGAGTTCCTGATAATTTATTTAATCAAGGCGCCTTTTAATCAGTAACAGTTTTTCAGTACGTTTAATGTTTCAATCTAAGAAATTTGTTCGACAAGCGCCATTCAGTACAAGAACAACCAAATTATTTCTGTTGCCAGTAAATAAAGTGAAATATAAAACTATACATATTGCCAATATATTCAAATTAAAATACGTAGAAATGGGACGACAATAATCCTGTAAGGTTATTAATTTAAGAAAGCATATGTATATTTCAATATTAATATTGTTACGAATTTTGTATAAAATAATGTTAATAATTGTATTTGGATGTGCAATGCCTTTATATTCCTCTATGCTATATTTATTTCATGTTAAATTTGTAATATTCACAAGTAACGCGTCCCTTACGTTATAATGGCGATTCAATGGGAACTTGGCGAAATATTGGCGATAGGGCCAAGTTGGCATCATTGAATCGCCATTATAACGTAAGGGACGCGTTACTTGTGAATATTACAAATTTAACATGAAATAAATATAGCATAGAGGAATATAAAGGCATTGCACATCCAAATACAATTATTAACATTATTTTATACAAAATTCGTAACATTGCTCCCTCCTCAAAGACTGCACGTCCCGGGCAGTACAATCCCTGAGTAAGAGGCATCTATTTACAGATATAACCTATTCACATAATAATCGAATATAAAGTAACAAATATTCAACAGCAAAAAGCAAATAAATTCAAATACAAACAAATTACAACACTAAAATAAAACTAAGAAATTAGAAAAGAGTTTAATAAATCACATTATTTACAAAATAATTAGTGATCATAGTCTGAACTTAGGTACCTTATTCTCCTTGGCCAAGGTAAGGGGCTAGCCTATTATAATGTATTACCTTCGGTTTTGTGTGTGGTGATTTCTGTATCCGAACTACAACGTCATTCAGTCTTTTTAGGACTGTCTAAGGACCTTCCCAGTTGGTCTGCAGCTTCGGAGAGAGTCCTTTGCGACGTTTCGGATTCCATAACCACACTTTGTCGCCTTCGTGAAAGTCGTGTCCGGTTGCTCTTGCGTCGTATCGGGTCTTCATCTTCTCTGAAGCCATGCCGATTCTTTCCCTAGTCAAATGATGCATTTCCTCCATCCGTGCCTGGAGTTTCTCGACATACTCCTCAGGTGCCAAAGGAGCATCTGGTGGCCGGCTGAACAAAAGATCTGCAGGCAAACGAAGATCACGTCCGAAGAGCATCTGGGATGGGGAATAACCGGTGGTCTCGTGAACGGCACTCCTGTAGGCAAGCAGGAAAAGAGGCAGTTTCTTGTCCCAGTCTGGATACCAGGAGAGAGAAGCTGTTCAGGATGGTCCGATTGAACCTCTCTACCATGGCGTCAGACTGAGGATGTAAAGCTGTTGTCCGGGTCTTGTCAATGCCGAGTATTTCACACAGTCTCTTGCAAGCTGAAGAATCGAAGTTTCTTCCCTGATCGGAGTGCAGTTTTAGAGGAACTCCGTATCTTGAGTACTGCTTATTGTGTCTGAATGGTGTTGAAGGTGTGAAATCCTTCTGTTATTTATTCTGTGAACTTTGTTGTTGAATCCTGTATTTTTAAGGATTGATTAACGCCAATAAATACGCATCTCTCGCAAAGAACTGTCTTGTTACTTACGGCTGCTTTTGCATAAAATCCTCGAACCCCGATCTACGTAACAATTTAGTGTCAGAAGTGGGATTTTATGCCAATAACAAGAGCGATGGATGAGCAACTGAAGGCTCTGTTGGAAGGCATAAATGCCTTGAAAAGTGGCCAAGAAGAGACAAAGGAGAGAATGGAGAAAGGCCAGCAAGAAATGCAGAAAGGTTTGGAAGATATGCAGAAAAGCCAAGAAGAGACTAGAAGAGGCCAACAAGAAATGCAGAAAGGTCTGGAAGATATGCAGAAAAGCCAAAAAGAGACTAAGCAAGAAATGCAGAAAGGTCTGGAAAACGTACAGAAGTGTCAAAAAGAGATCTGAAGAATTCTCTAGAACAGAAAATCAACAGTGTGGAAGACAGAATAGCTGGAAAAATGAAAGAAGAGATCGCAGTAGTTGAAGAGAAGATAAAAAAGAAAGTAGAGGAAGAAATAAAAAGAGTGAAAGAGCAAGTTGAAGGAAGAATTGAAGAAGTGGCTGGAAATTTTAGCCTTATATCATAGAGGTTGGAAGATCTTGAAAACAAGCTTCTGGCTTGCGGGAATACGACGAATGAAAGCAAGTTTGTGCCTGCTTCTCCAGTACCTCTGACTGCTTCTCCAGTGTCAGTAAGGCTGTCCACCTGATGGAAAAACAAATTGGGAGGTGTATAAGACTCAATTTTCTATTATTTCTGATGCCAACGGATGGACTGAAGGGTCAAGGCGTGTTAACTAACAGCATGCCTTAGAGAAGTGGCAGAAACATTGCAGACTCTTCCCAACACAGAGCTGCTAAATTTGAACTCCCTCTATAATGCTCTGGATCTTCGGTTCGGACAGAAATACTTCAAAGACTACGCTCTCCTGCGGTTGAAAACAAGAATCCAGAAAAATGGAGAAAGTTTGCAAGCGTTTGCCTTCGAAATAAAAAGGCACGCCAACGTAGCTTTTTCGGATTTCTCAGTAAATGTGCAAAAAATGATTTCTCTCCAGTATTTCGTCGATGGACTGAATGATGAATAAATCCAGAGAGCTGTAAGAATAGCAGATGTCCAAGATCTAAAATCTGCCGAGTTGTATGCCCTGAAATTGGAGGCCGCCACTGAAGCCAGTCCCAGGGACCGCCATTCTATCCGAGGGGTTAGAGTGAATACAGATGCATCTTGTGAATCTCCAAGGATGAAGGAGATAAAGAAATTGAAAGAGGAAATTCGAGGTTTAATGGCCCAACGTCAGAAACAGAGGAGACGTAGCATCACATGCTGGGGGTGTGGTGTAGCAGGGCACATTAGAAGTAGCTGCCCTCGAACAAATCAGGAAGATTGCAGCACCAAGTGCTGGGGGTGCGGTGGAGCAGGGCATCTAAGAAGTAATTGCCCTCGAGTAAATCGGGAAGATCCTCACCGTGTAAGTGTAATCAAGCCTAAGAAAGTGTGTACAAACCGAAAAGGACCAGGAAATGGAAATGAAGACGTCCCTATGAGAAGACCAGAGAATAGTAAATACTGCTCGAAAGTCGAAAAGAAAATTGGCGCAATAGATCCAGTAGTCCTCCAAGTTACAACGCCATCAAAATCGGAATTGGACCCATGGAGTGACGAGAGCGTCCAAAGAGATCAACTGGCTGATCCTGAAATTCAACCAGTAATAGAATTCAAAGAGTCATCTGATGAAAAGCCCAGCTAGCAAAACATCGCCTCTTTCCATCCTACAACGAAGCGTTACTGGGCTCTTTGGGACTCTCTGCAACTGATAAATGGTGTTTTATATCGAAAATGGGAGTCTGACGACGGGAAAGCATTCAGGTGGCAATTAATACTGCCAAAGACAAGAATATCGGCAGTCCTAAGCGAACTCCATGGCAGTCCAACTGGTGGTCATTTTGGTGTTATGAAAACCTTACAAAAAGTCCGAGAGCGCTTCTACTGGAACAATGTGCGGAGTGACGTTGAGAAGTGGTGTCGCACATGTGATCCCTGTGCTGCACGTAAAGGTCCGAGAAAACGCACCAGAGAACGACTCCAGCTGTATAATGTGGGAACACCTTTCGAACGAATAGCTTTCGACATCTTAGGCCCCCTTCCGAAATCATCAGATGGCAACAACAACATCCTGGTTGTCATGGACTACTTCACTAAGTGGCCTGAAGCCTATCCTATATCCGACCAAGAGGCCCCAACTGTTGCAGAGGTACTAGTTCAACACTGGATCTCAAGAGATACGGAGTTCCTCTAAAACTACCCTCCGATCAGGGAAGAAACTTCGATTCTGCAGTTTGCAAGAGACTGTGTGAGATACTCGGCATTGACAAGACCCGGACAACAGCTTTACATCCTTAGTCTGACGGCATGGTAGAGAGGTTCAATCGGACCATCCTGAACAGCTTCTCTCTCCTGGTATCCAGACTGGGACAAGAAACTGTCTCTTTTCCTGCTTGCCTACAGGAGTGCCGTTCACGAGACCACCGGTTATTCCCCATCCCAGATGCTCTTCGGACGTGATCTTCGTTTGCCTGCAGATCTTTTGTTCAGCCGGCCACCAGATGCTCCTTTGGCGCCTGAGGAATATGTCGAGAAACTCCAGGCACGGATGGAGGAAATGCATCATTTGGCTAGGGAAAGAATCGGCATGGCTTCAGAGAAGATGAAGACCCGATACGACGCAAGAGCAACCGGACACGACTTTCACGAAGGCGACAAAGTGTGGTTATGGAATCCGAAACGTCGCAAAGGACTCTCTCCGAAGCTGCAGACCAACTGGGAAGGTCCTTAGACAGTCCTAAAAAGACTGAATGACGTTGTAGTTCGGATACAGAAATCACCACACACAAAACCGAAGGTAATACATTATAATAGGCTAGCCCCTTACCTTGGCCAAGGAGAATAAGGTACCTAAGTTCAGACTATGATCACTAATTATTTTGTAAATAATGTGATTTATTAAACTCTTTTCTAATTTCTTAGTTTTATTTTAGTGTTGTAATTTGTTTGTATTTGAATTTATTTGCTTTTTGCTGTTGAATATTTGTTACTTTATATTCGATTATTATGTGAATAGGTTATATCTGTAAATAGATGCCTCTTACTCAGGGATTGTACTGCCCGGGACGTGCAGTCTTTGAGGAGGGAGCAATGTTACGAATTTTGTATAAAATAATGTTAATAATTGTATTTGGATGTGCAATGCCTTTATATTCCTCTATGCTATATTTATTTCATGTTAAATTTGTAACATTCTCAAGTAACGCCGTCCCTTACGTTATAATGGTGATTCTCAATGGGAACTTGGCGAAATATTGGCGATAGGCCCAAGTTGGCATCATTTTTGGCGACTTTGGCGACCATGTTGGTGAGTTCGGGACCCTCTGGATTTTCTAGAAAAATCCACTAATTTCACGATCTGTGACGCGAGCGCATCTTTCTAGAAGTTTCGGCCCCGGATATAAGTAGAGCGATACTCGCTGCAACAGTCAGTTTGATTTCAACCAGCGAGTAGTAGGCATTGTTTTGATTAGCGATTAGTAGACTTGCCTTGAACTTAATCAGCTCGGCTGTGCTTGTGAATAATCATTTACATACGTGTATTTTAGACACTGCTTATTGTGTCTGAGTGCTGTTGAAGGTGTGAAATCCTTCTGTTATTTATTCTGTTAACTTTGTTGTTGAATCCTGTATTTTTAAGGATTGATTTACGCCAATAAATACGCATCGCCCGCAAAGAACTGTCTTGTTGCTTACGACTGCTTTTGCATAAAATCCTCGATCCCCGATGTACGTAACAATATTTATAAACCACTGTTATAATATTCATAGCCATTTTTCTAAAATTCATTTTTAAAGTCAATAAATATTTTAATAATATATGAGAATTTTAATTGACCATATTATTTTTATTTAAAGCATAAAAGTATTAATTACCAGAAAAATTAAATCTAGCGATTGATATTTAAAATAATTTCGTCTCGTTCGTAATTGCCCCTGCGTGAGAGTAAACAATTAAAAATTATTTTGCATCTTTTTTTTTTTTCTTCAACGGGTTCATTAAATGATTAAAGAAAACAGGCAAAAAAGTTTTTTAACACCATTATGACATTAATTCTTTTACGATTAAAGATCTCAAAATCATCATCATTATCTCCCCCCTTCGTTTTCTGACAGTCGTGTTTTCACTAATGGCTTTTTGTGTGAATTCGTAACCTAACATTAGATATCGAGCTGTTTACAGTTTCTGCCATTTGAGTAAATGTATTTCGGTGGGTCGGGGCAGTAAAAATTGGGTGACTGAGCATGATATGCTAACTACCAATGGACTTAAATGTAAAAATCAAGAAAAATAATTGCATCTAGAAAATAAAATATGTTATGATGAAACTGAACTTCTGCGATAATATTATTGACTAGTATAATAACATTTTCAATCGTTTAAATTCATGTGACGTCATAATCACATGATAAAGGCAATTATGTGTTTCCAGCCAATCAGTTCATCCACTTCGCTGTTGCCAACTTTGCTTTTTGTAGAAACTTTTATTTAAAAAGTACGTGTTTATCTACAATAATAAAATAAACAAAAAGAATTTGATAAAAAAAATGCACTTAATTTAAAAGTACGCGTTTTAGAATTTGAGGTACTTTTCCGTTTCGCCGGCGCAATTCTTGTCAAATCAGCGATATTGGCAACAACACACAACATACACTTAAAAATATCAAAAAAAATTTCTCATTAGTTTTCAACCCATTTTTGATCTATTATGAAAAAGATGTTATTAAAATAAATTGTTAACGTACCCAATATCAATAAAAATCCTATTTTAGATTAAAAAAATCATGATTTTTTTTACTCCATAGAAATTATTCTGCCTTTTTATTCCTCTCGATAGTAAAGAGAAATCATTCTAAAATGTATATCTCGCAACAATTTTTTTAAAACATAAAATATAACTTAAGGTGGAACATCTGAAAATTTTTTCAAAATTTGATTAAAAGCCCCGTATAATTTTAATTTTTTGAAAATAGTTGATTATATATACATATATATGTATACATTTTTTAATTGCATTCTGTATTACTGTGCATAAAAGTTAAATTAAGAATAATCCGTCCAGGTTTCAAGAAAAAATTAAAAATTGACTTCGAATATAGTCAAATACCTTAAATTGGTATATTAGAATGCTTAATTAATTTAGTAAAAGGATTTTAGGCTTAACTGATTTAATAAATTTCAAGATATTTTAGAAAGTAAATTCTATTTTAAAATTAAATAAAAATAAGTTTTATCAATAAGTATATAGTCAATATTCTGAAAACACATTTTTTACTTTTACAATACTATATAAAGATACATTACAACACTATATTTTATTATGAACTGTTATAAATATCTTGAAATCTAGTTTCTAAAACTGTTACCTGATTGTAACACACATAAACTTCTAAAAGTGATGCGAGTAAAATTCGCGCGCGTTCTATAGGATAAAATAATACATTATAATTGAAATAAATTGTGCCATTCATACTATTTTTTACTCCCCCTCCCAAATTTTTTCATTCGTTACAATAATGTTACTTAAAAATTCAAATATTCAGAAAGAATAAAATAGACACTATCTTATATATGCCCCCAAAATAAATAAAAACATTTAACAGAACTCTTACTATACAAAACATGCCATCCCATTGCGCACGCGCTAGAATCCAACTTTTACTACCTTAATCCGTTACGGTATCTCTGTGTGGCTTGTTCGAACTAATTCAGTAAAAGGAAAATCTATAAAAAGAGGAACAAATAAAAAAAAAAACGAGAGGGTAAAAAATAAACAAAAAGGCATACGCCAACCCGCATCTTATGTTGACAAGAGAATATATTCTCTGTTTATTATTCTCTTTCTCATTCTCTTTTTGTTTTGTGTTCGATGTTGAATAAAATCTTCGGTTCTCATGTAGTCAGTCCTAAAGCAAATATAATTCGTTCTGACCACTCTGTGTTTGATCGGTTTTCATCCGTAAATGGAGGTATATGAATGTTCTCAGTGAAAAAGATCCGATAAAACGCTGCGTTGTTTCGTTAAAAACTTCTTTCAGCTGCGCGAATATTGTTCTATTTTTTATGGAATCTTTTCACGGGCATTGAAACAAAGAACACACACCAAAAAAATAATAGTGTGACTTGAATAATAAATTATTCTATTAGCTAAAAATGTAATTTTCATTGTTGTAACCTCTAAATGCACCATTAAGAACATACAATCACCTCTTTTCTTGATTCAGAAATATATTAAATACATTGTAATGGATATCTGATTTATAATTTACCAATATATTTTCAAAGGCGCCCGTAATAACTTCCTGTGTTTTTCGCGGGACACATAATTTCTCTCTCTTTTGTTTTAATTACTTTTGTGGGAGCTTTGACCGTATGTTTATTCAATGGAGAAAATTTGTTAGAAAATAATTTGTTCTTAAAGAAATTAATTAGAGGTATTTTTCTGATTACGTTCTGGAGCGAGACATCGTAGTAAGTTATGATATTATGTTTGCTTTAAAATTAAAGTCATTGAGAATAGACTAAGAGCAGAGGTGGGCAAGACTTTTCCAGGGTACCGGCTACTTCTAATTTTTTCAAGGTGTTGCGGTCTACCCAGTGGCGTAGGTGTAGTGAACTAAAAGAAAGTAAGCAATACAGTTGGACCTCCATTTTACGAGCCTCTATTTTATGAATTTCTCTATTTCGCGAACTTTTTCGCGGAACCAAGAACATTTTGTGCTTTTCTTCGTAAAATGGTGTCCAAATAGTGATGTGCATTTTCTATTCATCGAAATTTTTTTTTTCTCTTATCATTCGATTTTTTTCCTCCGCATTTTTTATGATACCGTATTTACTCGGATCTAAGCCCTGTTAATGCTGCTGAAAATTGGGCGTGGCTTAGAATCGAAGGGGAAAAAATGGATGGATGTTTATAGCAATTTTATATATACAGCTTCATGCACGTTTTTGAAAGTTTTAATACTGATAAAATAACTAATTATTCAGTTCTTTTAGTTTTCCTTTTAAATTTATTTTAATTTCGTAAAATTGGATATCGATAAATTACATTTTAGACTATTTTTCAATTTTTACAAAATCTTGTTGAGAATTTCGGAGTACGGCTTAGAATCGAGGGCGGCTTAGATTCGAATAAATACGGTATTTCCTGACCTTCGTACGATGGAACGATTATTAAGTCTTTGTGAAGGTGGTCACCCCAAAATATCGTGTGGTCCCCCGGTCGATCGCGAACGACTTAATGCCCCACCCCGGACTAAGAGATTTTAACAACAAATTTTGTTTATGACTTGTGGGCGGTTTTGGTGTGTGTGATAGAGTTGACGCATTCAGCGCTCTATCCACCAAATTCACCAGAATCTTGTTTGCCACCGGCCACTGAGGTCAAATCTTTGCTTGGATGCCCATATGTTTGGGGTAACTAATTCTTTAGTTAAATAAAGTAATTTAAATAAGCATAGTAGTTACATCATTGTCAACTAAACCTTTTCATTTCTTTTGTGATATTTTTTATTACTGCTTCCTTTTGGTTCTACATTTCTTATTGTCAGATCATATACACTCAGTGACCAAAAAATTAAGCAGCCCCTGCTATTCACTATTACTATCGCGTAAGACCGCCTCTAACCTTTATGAAAGCAAATGTTCTGGACTTTACTAGTTCCTAAAATCGTCGAGCATGTATACTGACCAGTGTTAATGAAATGGCAGCTCTGAATCTGCTCAATTCGTCGCACTAATACTCAACTGTGTTGCGATTGGGTGACTGAGGGAGCCATTGAGTACTTGAAACTTTGAATCATGTTTCTCAAATCAATTTGGGTAATTTCAACTTGTTGTCAGATGCCTTCCTTACAGGAAATGATTAAGATTAACGAGGAAACAATATGCGTACGTGATCATAGTTGACTGATTTTTGACATCCTTTTTCTAGATTAATTGTCAATAAACAATTATTTCCTGTTTGAGAATTTTTTTATTTTCTCCTTTAAGGGTATCCAACTACCCTCAAATTGGGAATTTCACCAAAAATTGACAAATTTTTTTATGATTTTATTTTATGGACCATCTTATTAGTTTTATAAAAGTACCAATTTTATTATTTCCGTCCACTAGAGCAAAAACTACAAGTGTTTTAGTAAAAACAGATGCCATTACTTTAAACAAGACGTCATACTTTAAAAATGCGTTTTACTCGAAATGTGTGTTTTTTTTTAAAAATACTCAAACGGGACAGAGGTTGCTCAAAAAGCTTGGAAAATAATTGAGTGAAATTTTTTGTGTGTTTTAACCTTCAGATTTATCAACCTGTGTTTTATTACAAAATTTACAGTCCCTTGTGTGAATAGAATCACTATTTTTTCAAGCAATTTCAATATAATAACTGAGATAAAGTGCTCTAGTTTTTGTAAAAATTAAAATATTTCTAATCCTAAAGGTCATTTAAAAAATGTATAACATAGGAACACTTCAGAATTGAAAAATTGAGAATTTGTTCATAATGTTTTGGTACAGAATAGTATCCAGTTTATGTTATTTTTTGTAAATTTTTACCCATTTTTCCCGTTTTAGAAATAACAAATTTTTTTTTCTCTTCTTAATTTTAGCAAATTTTCTTAAAATGTACTAACCAAATCTGAAAACGACAAAATATCTCCATATCTCCATTTTTTTTTAAAGTTGTCGCAAGTAGTCGGATACCTGAACTAAAAGATTTTCCAGACAATACGAGTATTTTGTAATCGGAAATATCCTAAACTTTTTTTTCTAAGATTAGTTATGCTCCAAAAGGTCCACGTTTTAGCTAAAAATGAATTAACACCTAACCACATCTAAATTTTGTTATTAATATATGTTCAATGTTATTCACCACAAAGAACTTAATTTTAAAAGCATATTATATCAAGAAAGTGTTAGTTTTTTAATGCTTTATTCCTTGGAAGTATTTTTTAAAACATCGTAACCCTTTGATATGGTTAACTCTTTTGTCTGAAACAAGATATCAATCATTGGCATGGCCAAGTAATTTTAGCGCGTTTTTCACATGTACTTTATAATAATGCAAGTAATGAACTTTTTACTAACAGAAAGAAGAGAAGAACTGCACCACTCCTTTAAATGTACTACTATTGAGTTGAAATGAAAAAATTCTGGGAAAATTTTGTGGAAAATTCGGAA
>BMAO01020140.1:0-57154 GCA_019973975.1 Trichonephila clavata | reverse complement strand
AAGACAACTGCAAACAAAATGAGAAGCAGAGAATATATTGACAAAAAACAAACAAAGGACAACACAAACAATGATGAAAGATAAAATAAGAAAATAAACACAAGTTCACAGTATAGTCTATAAATCACACATTTTGTGTCTGGCCTCCCAATATCTACTCCACATGGATCCAGAGTTGAGTGCACGGCAGCGTGCCAAATGAATGGCGTCCATTTCTTCATTGCAGTCGTACAGTTTACGAAGTGGACTCTGAGCAATGCCTATCATGTTAAGATGCTTAGTTAGGCAGTCGTGGCCAGTGGCGATTCGAAAATCGGCCACAGCTCTATCTCGTGGCCATTTTGGAATATGAAGGAGTTTGCTAAAGCACACCACTTGTTTATTTTTTTGGTTTAATTTAGACCAGAAGTGATCTCTGTAGTATTTCTTTATAATTCTTTTGGCGCTATAAAATTGAACTGTATTATTATAGAGGTTTGTAAGATTTTTGTCCCCTTCTTCGCCAAGCAATCGGCATTTTCATTCCCATCAATGCCACAGTGCGCCAAAATCCATTGCATGGCAATGTCTACGTGGCTTTGAAGTAAATCACCAATTAACAGTTGACATTTGAGAATATCCTTTGACAAAGGTGCCTTGATGGAAGATATTGCTTGGAGGGCCGCCCTTGCATCACACAGAATAACTACTTTTGAAACACGATCTCTGTGGCAAAGAAGTTGAGATAGAGCAATACGTATAGCTGAAATTTTGGCATCAAAAGCAGTGCTGTGAATTCCTATTGGTGTACAGAAGGAGAATAGGTTGCAGCAGACTCCAGCACCTGCATTACGGTAATCTATCAACTTGGAACCATCTGTGTAAACGTATAGCCATTCATCTTCAGGGTATAAGGAATCCAAAGTCTCCAAAGAAAGGATCCTTAGGATTTGACTATCCGTTTCTTTCTTTTGGACCTCACAGAACAGCTCTGTAGAAAGTGCAAAGTCATACCTTTCAGTCGGGCAGGAAGATTTTATTGGATCTTCTGGTTCAAAATAAAAACTATGAAGCTCTTTAAGAGCCATGACTTTCTCTGTGATTTGAGATTTCTGTTGGTATAGGATAAAGAATCCTTCCAAAGGGATAGACATTCTGGGATTCTAGTAATTTTCTAATTCATCGTAATATTAAATTACTTATATTACACAGTAATGAAGTTTACGGTCATTTTTATTGAATAAAAAACACTACAACATAACTCGTACTGTCGTCAGTGAATGAGATTCCTGTACCGAGTGCTGCTTACGAGTTATCTCGTACTGTTTTTTTTTTTCAATAAAATTTTTCATATACAAAAGCTTCCTCTTGTTTTTTTATTTTACAAGTTCGTAACTTAAATTCATCTAACGGCAGTTAGATGTGTAATAGCATGTCATATTTTTACCGGGTAAAACCTATATGGTGATGGTAATTATAATAAGCTGTACAGTGATGAAAATCGACTGACAAATAGTAATTAGCAGACCTCAGGTAAATCAACCGTCGTTAACAAGAAAATCACTCTACCTTACTTCGAAATATTTCTGTAGAATACCCACAAGCTCTATATACAAAAAAAATCGAAGGAATAAAAAGATGAGGGTCCGTCAATATGGGAAATAAGTTTTTATGCATTTATTCAGTGCTTCTCAAACTTTCAATGGTTGTGGTCCAATTTTCAATCATAATTTTCATCCGTGCCCCCCTCCATACAATAACCATGTATTGAATTTAATAACACTATACTTTGATGCTAAAGCTACAATACGACTTTAACCACTTAAATGCCCCCGGCGTATATAAACGTCTCACTCAATTAAACTGTTACTTGCATCGGGCGTATATGTACGTGTTTCCGAAAAACGGTCTTCTCCGTGCACTGCTATCCATAAAATTATTCCGAAGGCTTTGAAATGCAATAAAAATGTGTTGACAGTGTTTGCGAAGGATTTACTTATTTCAGAGAGGGTCTTGCTTATTTATTCATTTTCACCCTCCCCCTCCCTAATACGTTAGATACGCACCTCTATGTGGAAAACGGTGGCATTTGGGAGAGAGTTCCATAACTTTTAATCGGTAGTTAAAGGATTAATTATAAACTGTACAAATTATTAAGATAAGTGTTAATTTTTGTAAAACTGTTATGTATGACAAGGCCATGGGTCACTGGTAATTATTAAACGTGTTCTTAACTTAGTATAGAGTTATCACGCCCCGTTAGGGGGGCGCGCCCCACAGTTTGAGAATTGCAGCATTTATTTGATGGCGATGGTTGTAAAGCAGATGAAAGCAGCAACTATAATACAAGTACAACTTATTTTCATTACTCAGAACATCTTCCACTCTTGGAAGAAGAAAGACTACTACAAAGCCAATTCGAATGTGTAAAATGCAAAAAAAAACATAGGAAGACCCGGTATATTTGCCCAGCTTGTCCTAAAATTGCGCACTTAGCGCTGATTCTTGCATTAAAGCCCATCATATAAAGCAAATAAAATAATTTTTTGGAACATATTCATATAAATATAACTGTTATACTGTAATCTAATCGTCTAAGTTATAATTTTATTTTTTTAAATAAATTGGTAATTAATATGTTTTTGTACTGTATTTGGCACTCCTTTCTAATAATTCTTAACTCAAAAGAAAATATATAGTCAGTCTAAATTTATATGCACACTACGAGATATCTCATAGTTAGCAGTGAACGGAATAAGACATCTCTGTTTATTAAAAAAAGGAAAAGGAAAAAATTGGAAAATTGGAATTGCCAAATTGGAAATCTTCCTCTAAATGATTCCAATTCTTTCTCTTTAGTTACGTATTGGCCAATATTGTACGATCATTCACGTTTCTCCATAAATTTTTAACACAATGCTTGCATTGAAATTAACTCTCCCTGCTCTGGAGGGTTCTAATATCGACAAAGCGTCGACTGTCATCAGAAACATAAAACAATTTGCGGGAGAAGTTGCACCGAATTATTTCTATTATGTGCCGTCTGTTGCTCTCAGAAATCTTAAGTTTCTATGTGATGGTTTGTGTATTCCACAAATAAGTAAACTCAATTAATGTTCTTATTTCTGCAAAATTTAGTCTCTTTTGAATTTTGGATTTCGTAAAAATATTAGTGTGATTTTCTTAAATTTGAAGCACTTCAGGAGGTATAAGCAAATAGCAAGCTTTTGATATGCTATATTTCCAGAGAGCTTCGAATGAATGTTCCTTTCAGAAACTCAATATTAGGACGTAATCTTTCTGTTTTCAAAAAAACATTCTGCTGTTTCTCTTCTTATAGCACAACAATTTTTAACAGTCATCGTATCCTCCTATTTTAAAAATGAGTCGATTTCAATACATACATCATGTTTACTATTATTTTCTTCATCAGTATCAGAACAGAAACTTTATTTATCCAAATATACTGTACCTTAAAAGGTTCTTAAACGTTTATTTTCTTCATCATAACTACGATACTACGTCCTATCGAAAGAACAATTTTAAAACCCTCTCATGTATTCATATCTGCAAAAGAAATATAAGCGCAAGGTGTGACGCATCCGATCCAAGGATCAAATTTTCTTTTGGAATTCACCCACAAGTTATAACCCTCAGGCACTATAACCTTACAAGACCTTACGAGGAATTATATATTTTACAAAAAATGGTTTGAAAAAAGTTATCAGGTGGTTATGTCATACCCGGCGTCAAAGCTGCCGGGTTAAGTAATGAAACTTGAATGGATGTTGATAGCTAAGTTGGGTTTGGTTAAATAGGATTTGACTCGTAAGCCTATAATAAAGTTTCTTCAGCGCACACGCACAACTCTTGCAGTTTTCAATTACTAAACTTTTAAGGATTTTTATGTCAAAGGAGCTGAGGAATATAATTTTGAACAACAATAAAATGACAACAGCGACACTCAGATGGACGTCAACTTTCCATAGTTAAGCACCATACTAACTTGTTGATTTTATATCTTAAAATATTTTATGTGAATCAGCCTTTCTACATTAGGTAAGTGTAGTGTCGCAAAGATTTCGAATTCACTATTTGACATAACTAGCATTAAATACGAGTTCACGTTAGTGGAAGTTCCTAAATATGCTATGTTGAATCATTTTTCGATTACTGAGTTAAACTTTCAATTACCTTAAAACTTATTCCTCAAGATATTTATGGAAAGAGTCAGCCAAGACATTTATTTAAATTCAAATGATAGTTTTAAATATTTGCTCACATATTGTGCGAGTATCTTCCTTCTTCAAAATCCTTAACTGCAAAACTTAAAGGAATTAGGGTCAGACATTATCGCTTGCATTGGTAACATTGAAAACTATTCATGCCAATAGATTCAATTCTTGTATAAAAAAGAATTCTTGATTCAAAAATAACAGAAAATTCTTTTAAATGGAATTTATTAAGAAAAAAAAACAATAAAATTGATTAATAATGGGAAAATTAATTTATTTCATTCAACTAGCTTCGATGCCCTATTCAATTTCATCGGAGAAGGAAACCTACATAATAAGTCACAGATAAATTTAAATGTAACTTTCTTCTTCTTTTGTGATAGATTCCATTAAAATTGTCCTAATGTGAATATAAGTAATTTATACAGAGTTTAGAAAGTTCATTGGGACCACCTTTCAGTTTAGGCAGTGGACATCTTACGGATTCAGATTGTAATCGGAAACGTCTCCTTCAGTCATTAGGTGGAGTTGTTCACAAGAACATTCAAGAAAACAGACCTGCATTACAGCGGTCATTTGAGCTATCATCGTCCGCAGAGGAGTATGGAACGCTTAAAAAATACCGAGTTGGCAGATATGCGCCTGATTACTGATTGGCAGAAGGAAATGCACGATCAAACAGAAAAATTGCATCGTGAAAAGTAGCCAAAGAGGGATGCACCGGACCACCGGATGTTTGCTAATTTATATCACAATTAGAGTGAATGAGGATCATTACGAGGTAATAGGCATACTGAGGGTGGGCCACACATTTCAACGGACCACGGTAGTCAAAACAATTTGTTTCATGCATTTAACAAAATGTGTTGTATACCGTTCGAAGGCATCCAAGTATCATGTTGGGAGTTCGAGTCACTCATGGACTGCCCTCACTATGCCTATTACATCGTAATGATCCATATTCATACAAATTGTGATCAAATTAGCAAACATCCGGGGATCTACCAGTACCTTTCGCAATGCAATCTTTTTGTTGATCATGTATTTCCTTCTGCCAATCCATAAACTAAATGCATATCTACAAGCTCGGTGTTTATTAAATAGGCGATGACCGTATAAGGGACTGTGGTGATGCAGGTCTTAAATGCTCTTGTGAAAAATGTCACACATCGGCGAACGAAGACATTTCCGACCATTGGTTGCTCTACAGATATCTGAATGTCCCCTACTTCCTCTTAAAGTTTGACACTATGAATCTGGGATTCCCTGCATAAAAAAAAATATTTTAATCATCGTGATATAAGAATATTATTGATTTTGCCAAATTTTTAGAATTTTTTCCCCTTTGTAATTGATGAAAAATCAATGCATAATTAAATCAAAAACAAATGATTAACTAGATATAACAAACTTAGTGGCTTAAGTAGATTCTAAGATTTGGATTTGAATGAAAAGGTTTCAAAATACATGTTAAAATGTATTGAAAAATTTCAGTTCAAAAGAAACTTTTCGATGCATTTCTTTCTTTTGCTATTAGAGAGCAAGGAATTTCATAATAGGTAATCAATTCAACTACGTAAGTTAGATTTCTAAATGTAACAATTAATTGTTGTAAATTTTAAATTTAGATTCGTGAATAATCACTGATTATACATTGTGATTTTGAAATGTTTCTTGTTTTATCATTAAAATTGTATTGCAGTAAAATCCATGGTATTTTGAAAATAAAATTCTTCAATAAGATTATATTTTTAATTCTCTACAGTATAAATGTGTGTGTTAAGTATTATTAAGGAAAAAAATGTCGTTTGATGCCTTACAAAACCGTGACAGATTGAAAACTTTTCTGCTAATGATAATTAATACTGTTTCGAAAATTAAAATTATTTAAAAAAAATTAGGATACCTAACAATAAGCAGAAGAAATTATAAACTGTTATATAATATTATTTAGGCTAAAAGAGAAAAAAGAAGTTTAATTTTAATTCACTAATTCTTAGTGGTTTCTTTTTTGCTTAGTGAACACTCAAATATATATATATATATATTTATAATAATAATAATTCTGATTTTAAGAGAAAAAACAAAGCATTTTGCCAATTTATCGAATGTGCATGTATAGCAGGAATATAAAATATTGTACATTTATATATAAATAACTCATTTTCCCAAATTTATAATTTTTTTAAAAGTTTCAAGGATGAAACTTTGACATCTAACAGATAATATGAACAAATACAAAATTCAGTGCATTAAATATTTGTAAAAGTTAAGCAAAATATATTGTTTAAAGTTGATATCTGAAGAAAAATTCTTTGAATATAAAAATGACAAAATAAAATTTAATTTTTTTTTCTGAATTATTGGTACGAAGTTTGTGATAATTCTTGTTGTAGTTATTTTTAACTCGGGGACTCAAAATAGTAAAAAAAAAGTTATATAAAATTTTAATAAAAGAAGAGTGCAGTTGAAATATTTTTCAGAACCTTTCAAAATGTTTTGAAGATTCTAAAGTATGAAACATTCATTAAGTATGTTACTATGTGTTGATATATGCAATAAGTAACTTATCCATTGTTATAAAAATGCTGAAAAAAACGAGATTTTTTATTTGATTTAAAGTTTTTTTAATTAATAGGGATATGTTTTACGATTTTCCAACATAAGATTTGTGGCTGGCGTTCATGAGTTCAAGCCTAGTGCATTATTTTATGCAAGTTTGTAATTTTTAATATGTTGTTTTCTTAATTATAAATGTAGAAAAAATATTCAAAATTCAATTGATTTCAAATATTAATTTTTTTTTTATATTTTTGTTGCAATTTTATTCATTGTAAAATCCCCTGACTTTTATTCTGCTGTTAAAATTTCCTTTTTTTTAAACAAAATATCGTCATAGTCAAATCAACAATCATTTAAAATACATTTTCAGTTTTAGAAAAACCTAAAATGATGAACAGATAATGTCTTAATAGCTTCTTTTTTCGTTGAATGTCCTTTTAATTTTATGACATTTGATAATATTTCTACAAAGTTTAAGCTAGAGTATATGTTAATTTTAAAAAATTGTTTCAAACATATTTATGTATATATGTAAAATAATCTGAGACCCTGAAAAAAGTAATATCTGGAAAAATGAGCTTATTAATTGGAATTTGTCGAATTAACATGATTATATTTTCAGAAGGGGCCGTGGGTAGCCTAGTGGTTAGAGCATCGGACTACAGACCGGAAAGCCTGGGTTCGATGCCCGATGCCACCAAATACCCGCCGAGTATGAAACGGAGGACGTGCTCGTTAAATCAGTGGGTCCGAATGGTGTCGCCATCTATCGTGTTGTGTGAGCAAAAACGGACTGTCACTTTCATGGGGCTCAAAGCTTAGGCTAACGACAGGCGTACAATATAGCCCGATGCCATGATGAATTTTGTGGGCCTAGATCTGACTACGTCAGACAGGTGGCATTAGTAACAACAACATAACATATTTTCAGAATAATAAATAGCAGGGCATATTTTCATAAAGGAACTAGATAATACATACATTGATAGATAGAAAATTATCAACATATATATAACGAATAAGATATTATTTAATCAACATAATAAAAAACCAGAAATAATCTAAATTCTATATATTAGTTTGTCTCAAATTCATTCAATTATAAATACATTATGATAGTAAATAAACTTTCAAAATTCTACCCTAAAACTAGAATAAAGGCCTTTCATGCAAAGTAGTTAGTCAAATGTCTTTAGTCAATCGTGAAACTTCTTTAAAACCACTTGAAAAGAAGCTTTGGAGCTTAAAGATGAATTCTTCCTAATTTTTCCATTTCACCAAAACACAATAAAGATCTTTCTTGTAATCTTTTCCTAACTATCGATGGAAGATTTGCTACCTTCAGGCATAAATGCTGTATCTGTGAAATAAGTCGTAAATAATATCATAGTATTAAAATCATTGATCTAATAATGGAAACAATTGTGGGGAATATGAATTCCATTACTATCTTTTGTGAAAATTTGGTTTCTACAAAGCACATATTTGGTTCAATTAGTTATTTTTATTTGTCATTAACTCCCTTAATAGACGATTAAAAGTTACGCAATTCACTCCCCAGAGCCTCCGTTTTTCACATTGGCGCGCGTATGCGGTGTACGAGGGAAAAGTAAAAACTCAAATAAAGTAAACTGTTCTCTAAAATAAGTAAATCCTTCATAAAAAAAACTCTCAAGGACCTTTATTTGCATTCTAAAGCCTTCGAAACAGTTTTATTGATAGCAGAGAAAGAAAAGAATCGTATTCTGAAAATATGTACGTATATATACGTCCAGGGTACTATATACACAGGTTGAGTGAGACGGATATATACGCCGGTGGCAGCTTAGATCTCATTGATGATTTTAAATAAGTTTAACATATACTCCGACAGTTTATCTTCATATTTTCTCTACTATTCAATATTGTGCTAAAATATCTTCTCAAGGCGAAAAATACATAAATATAAGCTAATGAAAAAGCAAAAAGGAAAAATTTTTTCCCATCCATGATATATTATAGGAGGTACTATTAAAAGCAAAATGAAAAATCTAGTCAGGAAAAAGAAGTTATACATAAAACTGTTATGTATTGTATACATTTTAGTTATTTAATTCATTTATAAATCCTCCAAACAAGAGTTGCATCGTATGCTCAGGAGTATTCAGTGTGTACTACTTTTAAAAGCCAGGAAAACTAATTGCAATTTCAAGAATACTTCCAATTATTTTCTGATCACACATAAAAAATTGATATACATTGATGATAAATAAATATTTATAAAAAGCAGTAGAAACCTTGCAATTATTTGTATTTGTTGTTCTACATGTAATTTACAATTTTCTTATCCATATGGTTAATGTTTTGGTATGGTTTATATTGCAATATACCTTTATAGTTTAATTTGACATAGAATGCCATTGAATTTTACATTTATTATCACTTTAATAATGATAGATTTAAAAAAAAGGTATTTCTTTTTTTTTTTGTGATCATTTTTCCTACCTGGGGTTAAAACGATATTTTCTTTTAAATATAATTAAGTACTACAAAAATTCTCAACAATCACATTGCAAACACTGAATTCCTAAATAAGTAAGTTGCTTTTCATTTTTCTGAAAATAATTATATTATCAGTAGTCAAATCATTTGACGCTTATATTCAATGAAAACGGAGAAGTAGGTTCTGAAGTTTCTCATTAGCGTCTGGTATGAAAAATGAAAGAAATCCTTTCCACAAATTTATGTGGTCTTTATTTTCCAAGTTATCCAAAGATGTAAGACCAAAAATTGAAATGCGTAAAATTAGAAACTCCATCGATTGAGGTACAATCTAATAGGCAAATGGTCTTCGGTAAATTTCAAATGTGTCATTTTGTATTTGAGAAACATTTTCCATTTTAAAAACCTATCCAAGACGTCTTGTTTTCCAGCGAATTGCAAAAATTTGATACATAGAAAATGATGTTAATATAATGTTAGTAAAAATCATTAAAATTGTCTGAATAATATGATAATTATTTCATGATGCTATTTTGATGAAAAAGATGAAAATATGTGATTTCCTAATGCCTCTTTATTTTATATATTCCTTCCTAATATATTGTAAATACGAAAAACTATTAAATAGTTTTGTAATAAAAAATATTTCATGTATATTATCAACAAGTGTTATCATTGCTTATTGTTAGAACTGGACTATATTAAATTGATGAATGCCGTATATAGCCAAGGTTTCACAAATGGAATACATGTCAAGTATAAAAATAAAACTTGAAATGTTTTTCTCAAATATGTTCTTTTTCGCTCTTTTCCTGATTTCCTTTTTTTTTACCATAGCGCTTCGATTGCCCTGGATGAAGTTATGAATAATCCTGTAATAATATATATGCATATATATATATGAGATTTTCCGCGTAGACCACTCTGTAGAGGGCGGTGGCTACGCGAGCCACCAGTGAACTAACGAGAAGGGACAGAGGATTAGCAAGCGAGCAAGCGAAAAGACGCGAAGCGAAGGTCGGAGATCCAACGCTGCTGGAAAAAGATTGAGCAACCGGGAACTGGCCGTGAAGGGACCTGTGTCCAATGCAAGAAGAGGAGTGACGAGTAGGTCACTCATCCCTCACCTGAAAAAGTCATCGTGAACTATGTAAGAACAGTGTTACCATAGTGAACTGTTGTGTGATGACTGTGCTGTGAATACAAGACAAAGAAACTGTCGTTAAGTGAAAGAAGTGTTTGTCTAAACCAGGGGTGGCCAACCTTTTTGGGAAGCATGCCACAATCTGACAAAAAACAATTACGCGTACCACTTCCAAATTTTCCACCAAACTAAAGATAACAAAAACAAAGATATACAAAAATGAAAAAAAATTTACTTATAGGCTTGTTATTGGTTATTTACACCAAAAACATATTTTTGAATGTAAGCCCTATGAAGTGAAAATGTAAAAAAAAAAATAATAATAAATAAATAAATAATAAAAAATAAAACAAAAGTAGAAACTTACATTTTTTTGTTGATAAATTTTTACAGGATCAATCAGTTAGCTTTGGTACAAAATAAAAATAAGCAATTTAAACATTTAATTTTAAATGATTAAGCAGTCAGTACTTTCTTAATGCGGCTTTTGAAATCGTAGTTTTTTTACTAAATTATTTACATTTGGATTAGTTCGTGAAGATGCTAACAAACTTAGGTGTTTTAGGGGCATATCAATTTTGAGCGATATTTTGATTTAAGTACGTTCATAATAGCAAACATTTCTTCACAAACAGGTTGATCTAAACCTACAACAATATCTGACCACTAAATCATGTAAATTTGGAACATTGCTAGGTGGTACAAATTTCCAAAAATCGATGCAATTTGGATCATTTGCGGTTAAAATAATTTCCTATATTTGCTTTTCAGAGTAATATGGTGCTGTAGGTCAATAATTGCAATATTTACCTGAGGTGGGTAACAATTAATATCTTGAAGAGTAATCGAAAAAGGATTAGTAAAAAGTTCAGTATTTTTTTTATCATCTTTAAAATCCTCAAACCTGGCACTGAAAGAATCCTGCAAAATGGATATTAAATTTTTAAATCTATTATAGTTTAAAACATTACTAACTTTGGCAGACAATTCCTGCACGAATGTGGAAAATGAATTAATTTTTTCTCTCCAAAATCCAGACAAAAAAAGAGCAAAAGTTTGTTCACAAAAGAAGATATATGACCAATTAGGGTAGGAAAAATACAATTTTTTCCCTGTAATCTTAAGGTATCCGAACACGTTGAAAATGACCAAATTCTGTCAAAACAAATATTTTTATTTTTTTTTTATTTTATTGAATAGAGCTATCTTTTGACTTTACGAAATACACTTTATTTTGTTTCTACACTACCTAGAGGCCAAGTTACAATCCATTTTATTAAGTTAGAAAAACCGGAAGTGGGTTTTTGATCTACCAGAAGTGGGCCTTTAAATTGCTCTAAATCTATCATGGCGTGTCTGATAACTCAAAATATTACGAATGTATTTCTATAAAACTTTTTAATTCTGATATTTACGTTATTTCTAGAGAATGTACTAAAATATTTCTTATTGTATGAATACTTTTTGAGTTAGGGCTTGTTATTTAAATAATGGTCTCATAAAAAATGTAAGATTTTTTATAATGTTTACTCAATCACTCTAAAATTTTCAAATTTTAATAAAAAATTAAAATTTCAGTAAATTTTTTTGATAAATGCATTTAATTTGTTTTCGTAATACTTTTACTAATATATGTTTATTACTTTTTTCTCTAACTGCTTTGAAGTTTTTCAAAAATATTGCTAAAATTTCACTTATAATTGTGATTTTTATAAAATTCAGGTAATTAATTATAATTTTGATAGTTAAATAGTAATACTTACTGGTATCGAGTCCTAAAAAAGCATATATAATGTTTCAGTATGCTGTTTTGTTAAAAAGTATTCCTAACGTGTTCGGATATTTTAAATTTTAATTGTTTAAATGTCCCATTATATCGGTAAGAAAAGCTAAATCATACAGCCAATTTTCGCTGTTGAGGAGCAAGCATTCACCGGAAAGTTCATCGTTTTCTTCCAGATATTCTAAAACACATTCCCTCGAACTCCAAAATCTCGCATGTGAACTTTCTTTGGAAAGCCAGCGCCCACTACAATGAAAAAGTACTCGCCATTTTCTTCCGTCTCTTCGGGGAAGAGCGTACGAAATTTTCATCTATTCAGAGCACGAGCTCGTATTTTGTTGACACAGCGCACCATGGGATCAACAACGAAAGACGAGTTTAAGACCTTGGCACAAAGAGCTTCTTGGTTAATAATGCAGATATACGAAAACTTTTCTTTCCAAATAATTTGCAAGCAAAGCAACGAAACCTTTTATTCTGCCAACCATGCATCTGTGCAAATTGTCTAATTTTGTCCATTCTACTTTGTTAACTTCAATTACATTTTTAAGTTCCTTAAAAATGTCTTCACTTGTGGTTAAAACTAGTTGGAGCAAATCAAGAAGTTCTTCCACAGTATTAAAATTATTGTTCGTGTAACGCACAAAGATGCTTAACTGCGCATTGTCTGTGATATCATATCTTTCATCCAAAGTTAATGAAAAATATTTGTAATTCTTAAGTCCAGAGACAGTTTGCGTTCCAACATCCAGGTCCATGTCATCTGTACGATGCATGATGATATTTCTAGACAAAACTATTTTATCAACGATATTTTTGACATTCAGATCACCGACATTTTAAGCAAAAATTAAAAGACTACTTTTTTTTTATCTACTCTCCGTCAGAATATGCTTTTTCTTGCTGGCTACAACAAAAAAGTTCTAAAGAAGCCTTCACCCTGGTTTTCATTTCGTCATTTCTCTTCTGGAACAAAGATTGCTAGTCGGCTAAAAAATTCTTTTTTTTATTGATAAATTCCGTTCGCAAATTTGATCCAACAGGATATTTGCTGTTGAAATCCCTATGCAGTTGTTTGAATTAATGGTCCGAGTTAAATTTATTTGGAACTGCTATACAAATTCCACATATCAAACAAACAGGTTTGGAAGCATTTTGATTGTGTGAACAAGTATTGCTCTTTCCAGACAATTTTAAAATCACGTGCTGTATCCTCTTCATAACTTCTTTTCGATATCGAAGGTTTACTCATAAATATATTGAAAATAAAAAAAAATTAAGCAACTACGCTCAACACTAAAATCTAAGAACAAATTTAGAAAAAAAGAAAAAAAGTTTAAAGTCTTGCTAAATAGAGTTTAAAATCAGCTGAGGCTGACAGCTAGAAACAATTTGCCGATATTACGCTACAAATTTTCTAAGCTCCGAATCCAGCATTCTGATTAGTCATGGATGCAAGTTCTCACTCCCTCTGTTTTTTAAAGCGGCTACTTTGTGCGGATAGAATTACAGTTGTGGCAAAAAGTCCTGAACACACTCATTTTTTAGCGTAATTTTTGTGTTTGACTTCATTTTTCGTTGTGAAATTATCGCACTATCTTAAATATTGCTATTGATTTTATTGTATTATTTCATGCTGATTTCAAATCTGTTTGTAGATTTCATCTCAAGTAAATAGTTTCATTGATATGTTGAAAAAACCTTGACAAGAAAGCACAAGGTCACTGTAAGTATGAGTGAGTGTGTTTTCCACCAATGAAATGCTCCATTATTTCAACCAATCAGAGAGCAGTAGCGATAAAGGGTTGAAAGAAAAAGGTGAAACGTGGTTTATTGTATTGAATGCAGTTGTCTGCTTGTGGAAAATAGTATATTGAAAGCAATTTGAAGTGCGTTTGTGGAAAATATTAGAATTATGGCTAAATTTTCATATCTGCCTGAGATATCTGCCTATTCTATGCGCCAAATTGCTGCTAAAGTACCATGTGGCCTTTCTACTGTTGTGAGAACTTTAAAAAGATTTTCTGAAACAGATTTTATTGCGGACAGGGGGCGATCAGGACGACCAAGAAAAAACATCTTTACGTGAAGACAGGTTATTGCACAGAATTTCACTTTCAAACAGGAAGCTTAATTCCTCGCAAATTTTGAAACAATGGACTTTGACATCAAATGTGAGTGTGTGCCCAAGAACTGTTAGAGAAAGACTGCTGGAAATTGGTTTACGAGGCTGGAAAGCGCGCCCAAAACCATTACTGACTGAATTTTAACGCAAGAGGAGATTGACGTGGGCAAAGGAACATTCATTATGGACTATTAAAGACTGGGAAAAGGTAATATTTTGTGATGAGAGTCAGTTTTGTATTTCTGGCCACCAAAGTAGTGCCTATGTAAGACGAAGCACTCATGAGGAATTCAGCCCTCACTATCTGAAGCCCACAGTAAAGTACCCGACAAAAGTGATGGTATGGGGTTGTATGTCTTCTCATGGTGTTGGAAGACTTCGCATCGTTAGCGGAATAGTGAAAGCCATGGATTACATTGAAATACTACAAAATATATTGCTACCAACTGTGACAGATCTTTTTCGGAATCCATCATGGATTTTTCAGAACGATAACGCCCTTTGTTATCGTACAAAGGTAGTCCAGAAATGGTTGAAAGACCATACTGAGAATAGAATGAACTGGCCAGGACAGTCTCCTGACCTTAATCCAATAGAGAACTTATGGTTTAAAATTGGTTATGAAATTTCAAAGAAAAAAACCTTCAAACAAACGTGAATTAATTGAATCTTTAATATTTTCCTTCAACCATATTGTCACGAAAGATCTTCTTTTGAAATTGATGCATTCCATGCCGAAAAGGTGTAGAGCCGTAATTAAAGCAAACGGCTGGCCCATAAAATATTGATTTTCTAACATGTGACAACAATGTAATTTTCAAAATGCTTATTAAATATACCGTATTTATCAATTTTCGTGTTATTTTTCTTTGCATATGTTACTCTATATTGTTTTATTCTGCACATATTTCACATTATTGTGTTCAGGCAGCTTTACTACAAAAAATATTTTAGTCATTAAGAAACTAGTAGTTGATTTGAAATCAACATAAAAAAATACATTAAAATCAATAACAATATTTAAGATAGTGCGATAATTTCACAACGAAAACTGAAGTCAAACACAAAAATTACGCTAAAAAATGAGTGTGTTCAGGACTTTTTGCGACCACTGTACTTTTACCGTATCAACAACTGCTCTCCTAATATATTGCAGAATTCCTTCTAGGCATTACGGAAATCGTAAATAGTCAATACCTTCGGAAAAAAATTTTTTATCTGACATCCCGCTGACAACCAATATCTACAAACACCCAACTTCAGCACTGCAAAGGGAAGCTGAAATTCGAGTGGAAATCCGATATGTTAAAAATTACCGCCACCGAGAGAAGGTGACTTTTTGGGCAGACTCGACCGTCCGAGAGAGATAATTTATTTGTTTTTGGTCTCACGTTACTCATCACTTTTCTTGTAACCTTACAATACTGTGGAATAGTAAGTTTTGAAGCATGGATCTCATTTTTGGCGCTATACTGAAGAAAAGAAAAAATCTTGCTTGGGACCTTTAAAACCTCACTCTGAAAATTTCTGTTTCTTACATATTGTCTTCATGATAATTTTCTATTGTATAATTCAATTAATTCAGTAATATTTTCATAAAATTTTTGTAATTTTTCAATAAGTCTTCGCGTGCCACAGTTACGACTCCCGCGTGCCACAATGTGGCATGCGTGCCGCGGGTTGGCCACCCCTGGTCTAAACATTACTCATTATAGCTCTCTATGTGCTCGTGTAATAGTGTGTAGTCCTGTAACAAATGTCCACCATTAAAAGTTACTTTTAGTAAAAACTAGTGCCATCATTATAATACCCCTAGAACTCCGTGCCACAATATATATATATATATATATATAATATATATATATATATATATATACTGTAGATAATTCAAAACTTCGATAATACAAAACTCTCGAAAACTCTTCGAAGTATATGCTTAATCCTGAGAAAAAGTTTTGATATTTCGAATTGAAACAATACGCATTGGTACAATCAATATTTCGAAGTAAAATCTATGACTGAAGTTATCTTATAAAACTCTTGACAATTGGAATATTCAGTATCATGTACATTCCTGTAGCAAACAAGTTGGAGCTTACACGTTTTGTGTCGTTTTGTCTCTGCGTGTCTCCCCTGAAACGTAGCGCCTTTGATGACCATCTGTCTACTACCTTTTATTTGTGTTTTCAAGTTCCTCAGGCGAAAAGACACTTTTATTGCTTTCCTTCTTCAGGTGGAAAATAGACCTACAGCACCTGTTATCAGCCGTCCATATTTTTCCCTTAACTCATGACCTTGCTACACTTATGTTCAGAAAGGATGGTCCGTTATTCAGAAGAAGAGATGCATGTAGAATTGTGTCTGCCTGTACTGAATGTATTATTTAATACTGAACTATGAACTTCTATTTTTTATTTATATTGCATATAACATGTACTTTTTAAAAATACTTAAAAATAGTTTTATACATATATACACAATTGTTGTTTTATTACATAGTTTCAAATTTAAATGTTTTAGAAAAAAATTTTCTTCGTCTATTTTGGAAGTTTTTTTTTCTACCCTCTTAATAGTTCGAACTGTTCATAGTTCGAAGTTTTCCATTAGTCCCACTAACTTTGAATTATCGAGAGTCGATTGTATATATATTACGCAATGATGTATGAAGCATGCATGAGTTTTTCAAGTACAAGGATAATGTAAAAAAAGCGTGAATAATTCTAGATGTATAGACGCTGTATCACTTGTGAGTTTACACATTGAACGGACAAAAATATTCGTTTAAAGAGGAAAACTTTTTCATTTTTTCAAACATTTTTTGTGAAATTAAATGAATAAAAATTAATAATTTTTTTTCAAAACTTAACACATATTCAGGGAAGTCCGAAAAGTACCGCAACACTTTTAAATATTAATTACAAATATGCAAGCAAAGATATTATTTTACGGTGTTTTACGTTTCATAAAGAAAACACCAAAGTTTTTTTTTTTTTTTGCATAATTTTTTGCACGATTTCAATATACGCACTAATAATTTCGAGCAGAACATCGAGTATATACGAGATTTCTGGCCACACGATTACATGAAAATTAACTGAAAATCTCCTGTAATTAGACTTTTCAATTCATCAGTGTTACGAACTGGAGATTTGTAAACAATGTCCAAACCTACCAGAAGTCCAAAGACGATCAAGAGAACTTGGTGAACACTGTGTCGAAATTTCTCTTTCCATCTTCTCACTCTCTCTCTCTCTCTTTCTAACAACTTTTCCTCCATTCCAAACCAAAGTATGCTAGAGCACCAATTACTCTGTACATATGTATTATAAATTCAACTTCGATCAACCTTGCAACAACTTGAGTTTCTTGTGGTAAAGCCATTTTAAAGCGAAAATGTTAAAATTCGTGGACATTTTGCTATCTAGTTTACATTTCATTTCACATAAACCTTAATATTTCCTTTATGAAATATTAAAATCTGTAAGCGACAATCTGTGCTTTCGTTTAATTCCTTTTTTAAAGTATAACCCTATTCTTTGGGCTACCTATATATATTTCATTTGATACCAAGGACATTTTCTTAAAGAAGCTTGGATTAATATTTCTTTGACATTTTATTCTAGGACAATTTGATCTTAAAATACAATTGACTTGAGGTGTACTATTTGTATCATTTTGAAAGGTTTTACGTAAACATTTATACATTATTCTTTTTATACAATAACATATAACACACATTGGCTAATTTAATTTCTGTGAGTGATATCTTCAAAAATCAAAAAAAAACAATTCATTTCTTTTTATATAATGTTTTCTAGCTGCAATGTATGTAATAATTTTCCAAATAGTAAGCGATTTAACTTATTTGAATACTAAACAAAAAACAATTGTAACCAAGGAAAACATGAAAAATTGTTTTTATCAAATATACGAGTACGTTATTTTAGATTTAATTTATTCTAAAGTTTATTGGAATAAATATTTTTTAAACAGCTAAAGCTATGAAATAATTGTGGATAAAAGAGTATTTTCGTGATTAGAATTTGATGGATATATGTTACTGTAGCTATTAACAAAATTTTTAAGGAAAAAAAGACATGCGAAATGCGTCAAACTAGTATATGAGAACACCTTCATTATGTAATGCTATATTTTACCCCCATAAATACAAAATATGCTTTAGTGCCATAAAAAATTCTGAGAATACAAAGTTATTGCAGAATTTTTTTCAGGCTATCCTTTCTTTGTTACTCTTCAGCGAAGGGGAAAAAGGCTTTTACATTCAGTGCTCTTGAAATTTGCTTTTTCGAAGCATGAAAAGGAAATTTTCTCTCGCCATTAAGATTTCCATACATTTTACTCGTGCTGTGTTTTCAAAATCAGGTCTGATTTGAAAACAGGTGACATTTCCTGCGGCGTGACATTTCAGCTCTTACGAAATACTCTGCCTGGTACGTCTTTGAAAGATTTCAGAAAATAAACATGCATATATTTTTCTTGGCACAGAATGAAATATTCTGTACGGTGTATATATAATAAAAAATATGGAGAAAGAGAAACATATTAATATATATATTCATGCTTATATAGGTTTTCAACCATGTTTAACAGGATGATTTATCTCGAGCTTTATAAGTATAATTACTCTTAAGGTAAGTTAATATTCATTTTTAAAATTAAAATTTTTTCTTTCTTTTAGAAACTCAATCGATATCAGTTTATTAATGGAAATTATCAAGCGTTTATAAAACAGGTAATGTATTAAATTTTTATACACATATTTATATTACCTTCAACAATGAGCTATAGCTTTTTATCGTCAACTTGTAAATTTTCTTTAATGGATAATGATCACCATGTCAACTTGCATTGGATTCCAAGTCATTGGGAAATCATGCATCATAACTATGATGACACATAGACCAAGGCTGGAACTGCATTTCCCCTTAAGACTAATCTTCGCAATATTTAAGACTAATCTTTGAGAAAAAATGGGTGTGAGGAAGATGATTTCGGGTTAATAATGCCAAATTCTATTCCTTGCAATCTGCGTAAACCTGCCGGATTCGCTTTTAGAATCAAAATTGGACACAACTACTTCACGAAATATTTGCTTTGGTTTGGAAGATTATCCTACTTGTCTGTTATGTAATGTTAACTACATGTGAGGGAACCATTTTTGATGTCTTGTTCAGAACATGGAGACGAAGCAGTGGCTAATGATGTTAAAATTCACTCTAACGTCCATCGTGTTTTCAAGCTGTAATAGAACACCAATCGTAGATTGAAGACGGTTATGAATAGGATAAAAAAATATCGTGTTGTAAGGGATTGTCCGTGTCATCCCTTAGTGGGAGAGGGTCGGAAGGAAGATTAGCTGTAGTCAATGCACATTTTATTTATTAACAATTCTCAATTACGCCACAAATTCAATAACTCTTAAGAATTGCTCCAATTACAAAATATGTGAAGCAATCGCGGAGTAGACGAGATATTTGGAGAATTGCCAATAAATGGGATCACTTACGTCGAAGCAATACGCCTTCTAGTTCAATTCGCTCTAATCCAAATTTAACGCTTATTTGACCAAATCGTCAATCTTAATATTAATCAGATAAGCAACGAAGTTTCCTTGCCTATCTTCACACTAATCAAACACTGCTATCCGTTAGCAGTCTATAACCTTTCTCTTTCTAATTTCGAAAGTGTAATATTTATAATGTTAATTTACATAATCACATCTTCTTCGTAGGAAGACTCAATAAAATACATTTTAAAGACCCATTTTTCCCCAATAGGACTGCTAGTAAGAAGAACACGAATAGACCCGTTGCCATGTTATGGACCTTATCATACAAATCTCAAAATAATTCGTTTTCTAGAAATTTGAAAAATACCTATGAATTACGAATGAGTCTTATAATGGTTTGATATTAATATGTACATTATCAGGAATAGGTGACTCCAAAAACACATGTTATCCAGTCATGCACTTGAGCCTTATAACTAAACAAGCTTTATTTATTTTTAAAAAAGAAAGAAAGAAAACAAACGTGTGTTACTTTTTCTCCAAAAAGAAAATATTTGCTGTAAATTATTTGAATTTTTGCTAAAAAATCTATAAATTTTAAATTTAAAAATGGAGTGGGAATGGAGTTTTCGATCATTAAACATATCAGTTATTTTCCAATTATTTTCCTATATTTTAGGTCTTTGATTTTCTGAGCCAGCAAATCAATGTAGAAATCCGAGACTTCATTCCTCTACTACTAATTTGTAGCTCTAAGTGAAATAAACGATAGATTAGTTAATTGATTTTGTTAGTGCATGGATTATATTTGGTCACATTGTGCGAAACACTCCTTAGTTTACTATTAACCCAGTTTATCACGTGATTTATTGTTAAATAAATACCTATAATTTAGACTTATGGGAAATGAAAAAAAAAAGAATTATTCATGAGGTCAAGAAATAATGTCGAATTTAAGATCACTGGAGCATCCCAAAAGTGTGGCCTTTCTTTCAAACACAGTGGCAGTAATCCCCAAGGTAGATCATTCAGGTACCTTACTGCTGTTAAGTCCAATATTTATCTAAATAAGAAGCAAATAAAACGGAATAAGAAGGCTCCTGAGAGGAAATAAGCAATCGAAACCATGCTTATTGGATTCTTTGAAGATTTATTATTGTGGCTGTTTGCCTGACAGGTGCATTGTATTTTTTGTCTCAAACTGAACAAAGTGTTGCTAATGTTTTGAAGAGAAAATTTATCTTGACAGGTAACTGTACTCGAATATAATTGAACATTAACACATATGAGACCGCATTATACAAATTTTGACACAAGAAGCGCTAAGGATATTGCTCAACATTGCTTTAAACACAAATCACAGCAAAAAAATGATTATATTTTGCTCTGGGAAAAATATGTAAAACACAGCAAATATGCTATGACAAAGAATATATTTGAATCACATGAATCAAATAGACTATACAAATTATACAAGAATCGGTTTTTGCGAATTATATTTACGTGAGCTTATTTTACTTTACAGAATAATTGAAGGGGTAAATCTAGTATTATTTATATTATTTCAGAAATATTAAATATAGAACCTCTAAAAGTACTTCATATTAAAATACGCATAAAATATAAATTCCTATTCTCATCAGTTTAAAATTGATTAACAAAGCTATAGAATGTCTTGTGAGAGAATTTGGCTTACTTTTTTTTAAAAAATATAAACAGAATTAAAGTTAATTTCATAAACTAAATGTGGGAGTCTTCGAAAAACATGCACGTTTTAATAATTTATACTTGTTTTAACTTATAAGAATAAATACATGACAAAACTAATCTTTGATGTAGGTAAATGTCTTTTTTTATTAATGTTCAAATTTCGCTTTTTCTTCTTAAACAATTCTACTTTTAATACAAAATTATTAATAAGAGAAATTGTTTACTCATTTCCATATTCATTCAAGTTTTTACAAAATTTCTGATGATTGAAATTAGCAAATACAACTATAAATATAAGGGTTACCTAAATGAAAGTGGCATTGTGCTGAAATAACTCCGCCATTTGAAGAGAGATATGATTTTGCATGCTCCTATAGAGGGCGCAGAATGCTGGGAATGCATGCCATATCATCAGATCACTCCAGATGCGTGTATGATAGTGTGGGAGAACGTTAAATGGCAGCGTCCGCATAAGGGATGCCTCCAAACAGTGTCAACGTGTGAACGTGTACTTTTTAAAAGAAGAAAATGTGGGTGCTAGGGAAATCTAACGTCGAATGCATAACGTGTATGGCATGGAGTGCATCAGTCGCAGATTGGCTTTCCGATCGTGTAGGGATTTTTGTAGAAAAAGAAGCATTACTGACTACTACATCAAGATAATGTGGTTGTCGTCAAAGAATCAGGTGCAGATGTGAACTGTCTTGTGAGAATTAATCGGCAAATCACCCCATCTTAAAAAACAGCGAATAAAATACCTATGAGCATAGCAGGTGTTCACATAATACTGATAAAAAGTTGCAACATCAAAATCTTTGCGTATAATGGGTATAATGGGTGCCGAGACATTTGAAAAAGGAGCAGAGGGTTCATTGCATGTCTGCCTACAAGGAGACTTTGTCTAACCTATCTGTTACGTCCATGTTACTTATTTCCTTGATATACTAAATTACATTATTACTATTAAACCATTTATCAAACTGACTATAGTGACACTTTTATTTGGGCAACTCTTATACGTTTTACGAAGCCCTTTCTTTAATTGGGATCTCTTTTTATTTATCTAAATTCCTATCATCAGCTCTCCTTAAAGACCCATACTTGTAAAAGGGGAAATATATTAAAACTTTTGAGGCTCAAAATGCTGTTTAACTGATTGTTTGTTAATATAGTATTGCATAACACCACGAGAATAATTGGCGAAAGACCTCAGCGATTTGGAACAGAAGTGACGATTACGACATCAATGGTGATAAAGCACTCATTAAACTTCCCCAACTCATCAATGTGACGACAATAAGCCTTGACAGATTATACGATTATCAGCCTCCTTATAGAGCTCGTCTTGAACAGTACCAAGAATCGAAATAATGACTCAAAACACCACCAACCTCATCATTCGCAACCATATTCATCTAGTGAGATAGTATGCGGAGTGGGATTCCAGCTAAGTGATCACCCACATCACAGGACTACGAGGCCAATTAAGGTGCGGTGTTAATAGATTATCCTGCAATCAGTCTCTCTGGGCATTTTTTATTTGTATAATGATACATGAATTCGATCTATAACTCATATGACATTATGTATATAATTTCCATCTCATTCAAAGTTTTAACACTGAATTTCTTTTATCATGCAAACTCTTAGCAAAACTCTTAAAATAATTCACTTCACCCAGCTTCTTTTAAGGTGAGTCCTCACTTTAAAATGCAGAATTTTTAGTAGCAGAAACAATTGTATGTACAAGTCCCATCAAGAAACTTTATTCAGTATCTAAAGCCCATCATATACTAACAATGTAGCTCATAAAAAAAAGAAATTAAATTTAAATAATAAATGCTGTCGTGCACTTCAGAGTTTTTGAACTTTTTCAATAGGAACTAAAACCTATTCAGTTGCTACTCAAAGTTTTGTCAAGGAAAAAATGCAGACAAACTGTCTGCTGAAGATAAACTTTAGAAGCAATTTGTATGAACTCGAAAAATTGTTTTTTAATTTTCCCATACTAAGTTACTTTGTTTTCTTTCTGAAGTACTAAATTGTGATTTTTTTTTGTTTAAAAATACCATGAATAATAGGAATAAAACTGTCATTCACAGAAAATGGTATTTATTTATTCATTTTTTGAAGATAAATAAATTCATATATCTGACATAAAAATATAATCTAATCTTTTAAAATGGAAAAATGTTAACATCTTTGGAATAACTTCTTGTTTATTAAGTTCCTGCCTTTTTAACTTTCGACCAATTTAAAATATGCAATAGGAGCTGAGACTCCACATGAACTTGATAAAATTATGTTAAATTAATCAAGCGAATAAATAACCCGTTTGAGTAAAAGAAAAATATTGAAACAATTGTACGAATATTTTATTTTATTTTTCTTAAAAAAATATTTACTCATTTTTTTATCTCTGTAATTTCTCAGTTTTATCATTAAATCAGTTTTTCTTTTCACCAAGAAGATTGAATCTTGACTTCTGAATGAAAATGCTACTGAATAAGTATAGCGTAAAAAAAGACTTTAACAAAAATAACCAATGAAATAATTTATTTTAAAAAACTTAGTACTCTAGTTATAAAAAAAATTTTAAATTTTATCTTTGTTCTTTTTTGAATCCTCCAACGTGTATAATTTAATAAATTGGCTTACATTTGCTAAAAAGATTCGGAGATTTTGTCAATCAAAGCGAAAATTAACAGTCATAGTGAACTAATTTTAATATTGAACTCTTTTAATATAAACCACTATGAAATTAAAATAACTAGAATATGAAGTTTTTTACTTATAATAAATTATTTACAAATTAAAAGTAAAGCCCATTTTCCATGTAAATGTCATTCAATAAAAACCATCTAGATTAACCATTACTTTAACTAATATTCTCATTTGTAAGATCGTAAGTAATCATTTCCACGCATTTTTGCTTTAAATTTTTAATTTCCTTCTATTTAATGTATGTTAATGTTAGTGTAAGCACTACCTGATTCCTTTCTGCTTTCTAGAATTATTTGAACACTATATGAGAAAAATAAATCAATATGTCATGGGAAAATATTTAAAATCCATTCTAAGATTTAGTTTTTTTTATTGAAGGAATAAAATTAAACAATGTTATTCGCACAAGAAAAATAACTTTATATGACCTAAAGTAACCTAAAATATTTTTCTAAAGATGTAAAATACAGTTTACATTTATTTAATTTTTATGCCAATATTGCTTTTTTTTCATACAAAAAATGCATATTAAACGTGATGGTTTTTAAATTGGAGATAAGATCATAAAAATACATTTTTTTTAAAAATAATTTTAATTTTTTGAGATACTTGAAGAATTTGACACGTTTTATATCTGTCATATATAAATGTAATTCTCCAACGTTATAGTGTAGAATTATATATCGAATGCATTATCGCACTAAATAATATTTTTTCTCTCAACAGCATTTCAAAATGTTCATATTTATATTGTGCTATTATGTAGCTCTTTTACGATCTTATCCATTACATCATGAACAACTTTTAAAAAAAAGTCATACAAAAATTTTTATAAATTATTATTTTGAATGGATGAATAGAAAGTATTTTATTAACGATTGAAAATTTGAAGAAGATATATATATACATAGAGAGAGACAGTGAGCTATTAGTAGGAATTGAAAAAATAGCATGATTTGTTTGCATTGTTGTATCAATGCACAACCGGTTTGACTAGTTTAGCAGAAAAACCGGTTTTCGACGTCAACTTTGTCATTGTTTTTTTAATAATTGCATTGTTACAACAGTAGAGACAAATCTAAGTTTGCGTCAAAAACCGGTAATTAATTTAATTAATTAACCGGTAATTGATGAGTTAATATTTGAAAAAATTATATTAACATCAAGTCTCATCCACTTCAAGTCTTAAAAGTTTATTTGAACTTCATTGGATGAACAGAAGTTTTATTTTATTAACGATTGAAAATTTGAATACATTTATATATATAGGGTGAAAGTGAGCTGATAGTAGAAATTGAAAAACTATTCTAATTTTAAAGCATTTAAAACAATTTTTATTCATATTAAAAAATATCAAATTTAGGTTTGTTTGAAAAAAGTAACGCAAGAATTAAAACAAAAGAGCAACACTACTCTTAGGAAATCTAGAGAAAAGATAAACTTAAGTGATGTCTTATTCAATGCATGGTGAAGTTTTAAGCCATCTTTAAAATAATGAAATATCAAAACTATCCTAATTATGTGTCTCGGAAAATATATTAAATTTTTAATCCTTAGATAAATTCAACTATTTTTCATTTTATAATATCAAAAACTTCTGAAATCTTTCCAAATTACTGTTTAAAAATGTATCATTTATAGAAAATATGGGTCCAATTAATATGATAAAGCAATTATTTTGAAGAAAAATGTATAGCTAATGTTTTAAAATGGTATTTTAAATTTGTTTAAGATTATAGTAATAATTTTTTCAGAAATATAAACATTAAAATGGTTTTTCTCAGCTTGTGTTTTTTCTTTACATTAGTTCATTCAAAATACTACTCCTTCCACAATTATTAACCCATCACTTTCTTTTTTCCCTGTGTGTTATAAATCATGCATGAAACAAAATTAGGGATCCATTTTGCTATAAACTGAATACTTTTTTTTAAAAAATTGAAATGTAGGAGATATTGGGTTTTTTGTTGAGTTTTAGCATATGTATTAACATTTTATTTTTTTTCTCTAAAACCAATCAAGTTATTGTAAAATCGATCCCTAAAGTTCTTTAAAACATCCTTAAGAATGTTACAAAAAAGTTTCATGTGAAAATATTAATAAATACAAAAAGAGTAGGATTTTAAAATTTTTCCTTTTTTTTTAATTTAAATTTTTAATATTGTGTGAATAATATGTGCAAAATTACACCTCATATTGCTTCATTGAATATAAAAATTATATGAAATGCTAAAATATAATTTTTAAATGCATAAATAAAAAAAAATTCAAAGGGAACCGAGTCCCCTTAAGATATCATACACAAAAATATTAAAACAGAATTTGTTGCAATAAGAAAATGTATGCGCCACGTAGTCATTTGCAGAATTCCCCTCAAATAAAAGAATCAATTGAGTGCACTCCAAAATAATAGATCGTAGGAGAAAGTATGAATCATTGAACAGATATCGTGAACTGAAAATTCCTTTGAATTAAAGTACAACCCAGAACTTTAAAGTCGATGCAAAATTAAAGCACTTCAAAATAATAGACCGTAGGAGAAAGTTTCGGACGTTGAACACATAAGCCTAGTCTTGAAATTCTCTTTGAACTCAAGTACAATCCAGAATTTATACGGATGAAACAGGTGTACAAAATGAATCTAAAGATAAGTGGGTGTTTGTGAGCCGAGAGTGTTTCTCCTTTTATTAAAGGGGGGGGAGGAGTCGAGATATAATTAACTCGTAATTTTCTTGCAAAGTGTGTTCTTTTTCTTTAGAGTAAAAGGGAAAATTAATTTTTTTTTTTTTGGAATAAAGGAATTTTTCGTGATATATATAAAATTCTACATAATGTTATATAATCAGCATACAACTAAAATTTAAAATTTAAGAACAAATACACTTCTATTTAAACAGCTAAATTTCTCAACTAAGAGGGAGAACATTCTTCTAAAACTTTATTTGACTGTTCTTTACCCCAATTAGGTCTCATCGCAAGCCAGGAAACAGTTGCATCTAACATAATCAAACTACAGTCTCACAACGTAACTAACTTACGGAAACCTTTAGGGTATTTAAGTAGTTTCCATAAATGTATTAAGCATCCAAGATGCCTTTCTAAGTTTGAGATTAAGCGTAAGGTTTTATTCCAAAGAATTTAAGGAGCTTAAAAGAACCTTTATGTAATTTTCCACTTGATAAAGTCTTTGAAGTTAATATTGTTATGCATCTAGCGATTTTGCTTGAAAGAGAGTAAAGGTATATCTTATTAAGGACAATGAATACTCCTGGACAAAATTTGCTTCTTTTAGATTCCGAAAATGTTGTATAGAAAGCATCTCCGAGGTAGCTTTATAAGCGTGAATTGTGCTTCAAGCTTCAACGCGTCTTTTCAAAGCATATTTAAAATATGTTCAAGCACGACTAATGAATTTCGACAGATTATTTTTCATAAAGAAACCTGCTTTACAATATAACGTGAAAATGCCAGAGCTAATTTTAAAAGTAATTCATAAGTTCAAAATGTTTCTAGGCTTAGAAAATTTATTAAATGGAATACTTTAAATCTTTTGAATGCTCTTGGCAAATACTTTTACCAGAAAGTACAAAGAAGCTTAAAGAAAGAACTTCTTTTGAATTAGGAGTAAATATTAAAAAATTGATTGAGTGAAGTCTAAAATATATATAAATATTTTATTAGCTTAGACTTATATAATTTAAGTTCTAATGAATGTCAGAAGAAATAAAATAATTTCAATAAAACGTATGTGTTCAGGAAAATGTAAAGAATATTTGAGAATATTATATTTATATTAATTCCCTTAACTGATAATTTTTATCTTCTTAAAGAATCTATTTTTTATATAGATATTTAATCTTTTATTAAATATGCACATTACAACAAAAGAAAATTGATTTTTTTAAAAAACGTTCTTACATATTTAAGCGGGGGAAAATGCTCTTCCCATTTTTCTTTTTAAAAAATTCAACACCTAGAATTTTCTTTGTTTTACTATTTGACAATTAATTATAAAAAGAGAAATTAAGAAATTTAAAAAACTACTCCAACTTTGTTTTGTTAATGGGTTTTCTTTATCTAAATAAAAAATAACATAATTTCCTGAAATATTTTGAAATAAAAATTATTTGGATTACAATTGTATTTTAGTTAAATATTATGCTCAGATAATTAGCCCCCAGAGAAAGCAACAGAAAATCAGGAACAAAATGATGTTTTTAATTTTTGAATCTGAGACATTTTGTACCGAAATTAGTATTCACAAACTCTCTCTTAAATATGTTCAGGAAGCATGAATATTTATCATTAGATGATCCAAAACCAATTTTTAATGCGTTTTATATAAATACATATACATGCATACTCACACATATTTATATATTAAAATAAACGATGCGTAAGGAAGGATTTATCCTAATAAAAATAAAAATCTAGAGATTTGATGTATAGAACGATTTGTACAGATGTGTTTGATGCACATGCATAAGTATTCAGAGCAAAATGATAACAGTATCTTAGGAAATGAATATTTTATTCACACACACAAAAAATATAGTTACAGGGGTAAAAACAATCAATAATGCGTTGATACATTCCCTTCAAGGACGTAAGTTGTTATTCGGGTGGGCATTGATTCCTTCGGGATTACTTGCCATTCACGTTCCAATTGCCGAGTTAGATAGGTGCGATCTTGGGACGGCCCTAGACGCCTGCTCATCAGAGCTTGAACGTGCTCTTTTGGGAAGACGTGTTCCATTGGCTGACGAATGCTTCCCCCACAAAAATATTGAAGAAACACGAAGGCAGTCAGTGAAAGGAGGACCAAGTGGAGCAATTCATAGAAACGCAATTCGAAAATATGCAAAACTCGACATTATATATATTGTCACAAAGCATGGATAAAGATTTAAGTAATTGACTTAAGAAACAAAACAAAGTTCCTATTTAATTTTATGAAAGAATTTCGTAGGAGAATATATATATATATATATATGTACATTTATTATTCTGTTTTTCCAAGAATTTACGTTACATAATTTTTATCTAACACTAATCGTGAAAAACATTTTGTCTCCATTGCACGACTTAGTTTGACTTAATCCGATTAACCTAAAAGCTAGGAAATAATTGTTTCGTTATTTTTATCTTTTTAATTAAAACATTAAAAATTAGAAATGTAATATGATTTCCATTTATAAAGAATTCCTGAAGTGTACAAACTCATTATGGAATTTTATCTACATTGCGAATATCAAGATTTTGAGTTCAGGATACCAGTCACGACGATTAAAATACATGGAGTAAAAAATCATGTGCAACCTACAGATATTAATGACCTATTACTGAGAATTATAGAATAGCCTTGCCAAAATGCAAAAACAAAAACAATTTCTGAATTCGTTCTTAAATTTTTTGAAACTTCTGCAGTACAGGAGGTTAATTCCAATTTTTTTCAAGAGATAATAGAAATAATTTCACTGCTGGAGCCTGAAAATAATAGCTCAGACATTCCTAGTGTTAGCATTAATATCAAGAGTCTTACAAAAAAGTATGCGTTTGTTGTCAAAAAGTGTCAACGAGTGAACTCTTTTCATGTGTAATTAATTTCATGTGTAACTTTTTGTTTTGACTAATTTTTGTTTTCCAGAATTAGTGTGATGGTTTTTCCCCTTTTTCAAAAGACAGTTTCTTTTGTATGATGCATATATAATATTTATAAAACAAAATTGTTTAAGACAGTGCTTCTCAAACTTTCAATGTTTGTGACCCAAATTTCATTCATAATATTCATAGCACTCTCCTCCATACAATAACAATATATCGAATTCAATAATAACGTACTTTGACGCTAAAGCTACAATACGACTTTAATAATAAACTGTACACATTTGCACAGAATTTTGTATTACGCCATGGGGTTAGTAATACTTCTTAAACTTGTTAATACTTAGTACTGTTAAATTAATTATCAAATACATTGTGCAGTATCGATACATTTATAAATGTATTATATCATTGTAAATGTGTGTCTTTAAATACACATTTATACAATGCACATACACAATAATACATATTTATTATTTTTTATTATCTCAGAATGTATTTTGTTTTGATTGCTTTCAGTACATTAATATTTTTTAAATGTTATATTTTCAACTTTTTGATTTTCTCGTCCCCCTCCCCGGTAGGATTATTGAGCCCCACGGTTTGAGAAACGCTGGTTTAATGCCCTTAAGGTATGTGGCAACCCAAAATTCACCATTTTGGTGAATATTTTCGAAAATTCTTTTACGCTTTTATTTTATGCTGTTTGAGAAACGCTGGCTTAAGGCACTCTATGTTTGTTTTATTATATTGTTATTGCTGATTACTTAATATTGAAACCAATCTTCTATTTTACCATAGAAACAATATTTATTTTTAGATATGTACTTTTTAATTGTACTATAGAAAAAAATAGAATTAGGTATATATATATAACTATAGTTTCGTTTGATGGGTATTTCCCTTCAGCAGAAATTTTATACACAATAGTGCAATGAAAAATTGAAAGAAATAAAGCAGAATTGAACATTTTGGCCTACAATTTGCGCGTTTAAGGAAACATTGATATATTTAACTAAAATAAACTGACTGTTATATAAAGGGAATACTAACACAATATCCACTTGAGAAGAGAAAACATAAATTCAAAAGCTTACCTAAATTCTTATATACATGATATAAAGAAAAGGAAGTTTGAAATTATATAAATACTTGTATTATATAGAAAACAGTGAACAGGCAGCTGCGTATATAAATGACACTATATTTGTCTAAACTATGATAATCTTTTTTTTTTCATTTTTAAAATTATTTTACATATAAATGTAAATATAAAATTAAAAGGATAACAATGTAAAACAGTAATCATGAACTTTTTATAATTATATGTTTCGTACGATCAGAAACAAGATCTATATCATTTGGAGGTAGTTTAAAATAACATTCCTAAAAATTGAAGTATGAGGATTTCTTGTCTAAAAAGACCCATTATTATTTTAAATTTAAAAGCTTATCCTTTATCATACATTTTACTATTAAAAAAAAACAGTTATATTTTTGTGTTAGAGACTGAATTGATACGACCCACTTATTTTTTTTTATAAAATTCAAATATTGTGGATAAAAATGAAAATGAGGAATACATCAAAAGTTATTAGTAAAATATTTTAATCATCTTTGTGTCAAAAGGTGCGAGTATTATTTGAATTATTATCTATATTTTCATTTACATTTCTAGTTTCAATTGTTTTTCTTCATTAAAAAACTAATACTTTTACTCAATATTGTAGTGAATTCCGCTATATTGTTACATTCAGGAAAATAATGATTTAAATATAACTGTTTTTTCCTTTTCGAAAATAACATTTCATAATGTTTTTTTTTTACTACCTTTATTAAAGAATCTTTATTTATACGTGACAACATGAAGTAACAGAGAAGGATTTTGGCTCTTGTAATTGTTTAACCATGATCAAGTAATGATGACGATGACGCTTGAGTTGGCATCTCCTCCGAATAACAACATTACAGCAACATAAGGATTTTGTGCCTCGCCAAAATTTAACTTTACAAGATAACGCATATAGAGTTACGAAATTTAAACAGCAGAATGTATCTTTTCTTTGAAAAAAAAACTATTATACGAAATTTCTTACTTATTAGACTTAAATGCTGGAGGATAAAATACAGTATTATGCACAGAAGTTTTTAACTCCAGTTAATAATTTTTTTTTGCAGATGGGTTTAATGCTGTTTCACGAATTAACTTGGAATGCGTATGTTTATCTCTTCCTTCAAAACTGTTTATGGAATTGTATAGTTCCTTACTAATTCATTAATTAATACTTTTTACATAAAAATATCTCTATTTGTTCCCTTTGTTATTCAAATAAAAAATACTTAGCGTTTGAAATCTAAATAATGTTTACATTCGAAATAAGAAAAAATTTTTTTAATTCTGTTGAATTTCACAAATTGTATTTTATTCTTTCTCCTCAAGTGACATTTAAGTAAAAGTACGAATTGCCAAAGTCAAATAAATGTATGGAATATTAAACGAAGAAATAACTAGTAATCTATATGCAAATCGTGCTCTACGTATTACACGGTATCGATTTGCTGAATGTATGCTTTCTTCCTTTCTTATCTTTTGCTATTCCAAATTCTGGATTGAAAGTAGATGAGAAAATGGTGAAAAAATAATGTATTTCGACTATTGGAGAAAGTAAATTGAATATTTAGTAGGGAAGATAATTTCTTATGGAAATCGTGGTTTTTTTCCATCAGTGAATTATTAGTGAAACACAAAAACGAACTCTTAAGTGATCTCCATTGCAGTGTCGTGAGCCGTTCAAATTACTTTATTTCTCGGTAGAATGAAGAATCACACAGCTTTTTGCCAAAATGAATTCTAGTTGCTAATTATATATATTTTTAAAAATGAAATTCAATATTAATTATTCTAATCTTCCAGCTTTTTGAGGAAGAAAAATTGAAATCCGGAATAATGTTTATAGATGTTCATAAAATTATCTTCTGGTTGCAACTGTCCCCGGAACCCCTTTCTCTGGTCTAATCCCCGATAAAATCACTCGATCGGCTGCTCCGCAGACTCCAGCACTTTTACTCTAAGGGATCGTCACAGTTCCTTTCTTTTAGTCCTTTGGTTCAAGCTGCCACCGCAACCTCTAACACATGTGCTCTAAGGAAAAAAATAACTGATGCGGAACATATTGCTGAAGGAGATCCGGTCAATGTTCCAGTAGACTCTTAAAACCCCTGGTTGGGTCTCCTACCCACCCCCAATAATTTCTGATTCGTGAGAAATCGGATCTGCTCACGGTGCTCCTCATCTTCGTCCCAACTCCATTGGTTCTTTGAGACAATAGGCCGGCGCAGCTAAGATCAAATTCGGTATCGTAGCTCGAACACCACATGAAGGATCTATCAATCATTCTGACGAATTTACCCTCCAGGTTTATAACAACAGGTCGATGTTTTTCGTTCAGATAATCCACGGACCACATGTGTGAAGGAACTAGACAACTGAAAATGTTCACCGGAGTGTCTTTTCGAAAGATTGTTGAGAATAAACTCCTCTGGGTGTCTGGGAAGGAAAACGCGAGGCAACATCAGAGCCTTTTTTCAGAATCGGCCCACTGCTTTGCCTCAGGCAAGAGAGAAAAATATAGGTCTCTTTTGGAAGATTACAATGTCCCATCTGGGCATTCTGTTCATCCCCCCTACATTAAACTTTACAAGCATTGTCGTGAAGTGTTCGTCTAATTAGGCGACGCTACACCATGTTTGGATAAAATATTCGCTATGGTTCAGCGTTCTAGCCTAATACTCAATGACATGAATTGAATCTGATTGCTAATGGAACAATTAACGTTAAAGCACATTATTTTTAGATTAGGATTGCGAAAATTTTTGAAAACTTCTAACTAAACTATATGTTTGTGTTTTATTTAGTTTAAGTTTTAATGTGTTGGTTTAATAGAATTTAAATGTTTAAAAACAACAAACTGTATCAATACTAGTACTAATGTAACTTCAGAGAGACTGTAATGTCTTTATTACTTTCTTTCTTCTTTACAACACAGCACGTCGTGTCAACAGAACAGAATCCTGTCTTTCTCAATGCAGTAAAAACACAAGCGCAATTCTCCGCACAATACACAAAACCCAAGAACTATCTTTTCTTGGTATCAATTTCAGTCCAGTCTCAAAACCAACGGAACTCCCTTCCTTCTCTGTCCGCTACGTTGCAAGGGCAACGCTCTTCTCTACCTCGCGCTCCAAAAACGAGGGACTCTCTCTTCCCCGACCGTCACATTCGAAGGTCAATCCCCTTCTCCCTAAAAACAATAACACACCACCTAAGACGCCCTAAATAGCGCCGAAATTCCATATTCTTCCGCCAACAGTAGCCAGACACTTCAAATACGCTAATTAAACATAGGTATCAGTGAATGCTAATAATCTCAACCCCAACATATCGCCCCCTCAGGGGATCACCTTCTTTAGGTGAGTACGGGTGTCACAATCCCGAGGTGCCCTAGTGATCTTTTCCTTTTCCCACGGGGTTTACTGTCTTTGGTAAACACGGGCTTCACGAACCCGGGGTACCCTATTGATCCTTCTCTATTTTCAACCCTCTTGTCATTCAATTCATTCTTTCTTTCTCTCTCCTCGTCTAGACCACAGATATTAAAACAAATGTTTGGCACAGTATAGCCGAAATCGGCTCTTGCGCCAATAAACCCCAAAATCACTCACTCACTTACCCAACATATCACTTGAAATAATTATAAACTGTAGCTATCTTACAATATGCATTCAGAATCATCGTTTTAATAATATTAATTTAGTCACTTGCATGATAGATCAAAAGTTATCGGCAAAAAGAATTTCGAAGCAATTAGGTAACTGCTTCATGTTTCTTTCCTTAAGTGTACTACGAGCTTATTTCTACATTTAATATTTGTTGCTAATTGATCATTGGTATTAAAAATAAAACCTAGAGAGCATGTCGTTCATTTTATGTAAAATTTTTTGTTTACATTGTGTAGGTTAAAGAAAAATTTCTGGCAAAATTCTATTTTGTTTCACCCTTTGACGACAAATTCAAAAGTGTGCCAAGATGGCACCAAGCTGCAATTTTCAAATTTGAATCCGTTGTGACATGAAGTAAAGGTGGTCATATCTATATTCAGTTACAACATAATTACAGAAGTTAAAAATGATTAAAGGAAACAATAAAATAAAGTAAAATAATTTTTGTTTAAAAAAAAAGTACAATGATAGACACTGAAATAAACAGAAAACATTGCTGACCTTACCTTAACAACATCATTTTTGACTTTCTGAGAACAACTCCATTTGAGTTAAAATAAAGAAAAAAATATAAAATATCCATTCGTCGTCTTACCATTGTGATCCTTATCGCAAATATTTTTCATATTACACTACTTTCTAATAAAAATTACAGTTTAGAGTAAAAAAAATACAATTTACTTTTATGCTAAAAATATGCATATTTTTATGCGGAAAAAAAATTAAATTTCACACTGTTATATAGTCAATAGGGTTATGAGAAATAACAGTTCCTAATGTCTCCAAGGCATGCACCGAAATGAGATTAAAAAGAATTTTATATTTAATCCCGTAAGCAAACAAAACTTACTTTAAATGCATAGTTCGCGATTAAAAGTTTTCTTAATAAAAATTATGTATAGTTAACAAATATAGTATATTTTAACACACAATCACTTTTGTCTTGTTAGTAAAATATTTCAAATCCTCAAAACCAGAAAATTTTTTACAATTTTCAAAAGCACATGCATTAATTTTCCTAATTCATTATGCGACTGAATTTTATTTTGAATACCTAGAGAGACGACTAAAATTCTACAGATGATTGTAAACTATAATTGATCTTTGAAATTAAAATTTTAAGTATTACTCTAATGCAAATTATATCTGGAATGTCAAGGAAAACTCAAATGAAGCAATTAGAAAATAATGTTAACTTCAATTAATAATGCTTCGAGGTGAATATGAAGGAGTAAAGCTTTTAGAAATGTTTTAATAAAGGTTTCCTCAAAATTTCCATCCGGCTCATTAAGATGAAAACTCTTGTTAAATCAAGGAGTTCGCTTAGAGCTGTGTAGCCATTGATTGTTGGAATTAAATATAAATATTAACTACTTCAAAGGTTGAGACATAAGGCTATGTCATGATACGTAATATTCATGTTATTTTTAGCATTGTGGGAAGATCTCAGTTACATAATTTAGAATGCGTTATTTCAAATAAGTATATATGTTCAACTCTTAGAAACACTTAACTAAACATACTTTCAGGCATTAAAACCTGCTTTTATTACCAATATTGCTAAAACTGATGATGGGCGATGTTTAACTTTACTTTCAAAAATTGCAAACTCCAATGCGAATTCAATACCTAGGAAATATAGTTACTTAATATTGCCTTGAAAAGGATTATGAGTGATGATACGGGGAAAATAGTTACAACAAATTTTTAGTGTTTTTTTTAAACATAACATTAAAAACGTGTTTTGCAATTTGATTTATAAATTAAAATGATATATTTTCCTTTAAATTAAAATAATTCTAACTTAGCTCTGTTTATTCTTAAGTTGAAATCTAGATATTAAATTAGTTTACATTAATCATAAGCTATTGGATTCGTAATTTGTAGTTACTTCACTAATATTAACCAAATTTGATGCTGTTTGTATAGTTATAGATTTAAGAAAAATTTACTTTTTTTTAGATTTTAAAAGAATGACACCTTTACAATTTTGTACTAAAAAAACCAAAATTCTGAAAATTAATTTTTTTTTTTGTTTGAAAGAAATTAATTGTATTTATTTTAGAAAGTAAAGTATAAAGGAAAAATAAACAAAAAAGGAGAAAAATATGTGTATAATTTAATAGTATTATTATTTTTAAGTCTCTATCTCGCATTGCAAATGTATTTGTATATGCATATTTAAATCATGTGAAGCTTTTTACAATGTAATTAAGTTTAAAAATAGTTTTTAAAAAAGGTAAGAACAGAAAAGTATACAAAAGAAGAATGAAAGTTACTCATTTGTAAACTGTATTCTTGTGTTTGTAACCCTTGCCTTAAAAATGCATTTTTATATGTGCAGAACTTCTAAATCACTCAAAACTTTTTTTGAATGTACTAATTTTTTTTCGAAATAACTTTTTAAAAATTTGAAATTTAAATGACTACACTGCATAAACTATAACTTTTATTTCTTATATTTCTACGATTTATTACCTTATAAATATTTTAGTATGATTTATTTATTTAAAGAACTGAATTAAAAATAAATAAATCTTGGCTTAAAGAGCTTGATAATATTCTAAAAGGTAACAGTTATCAGCCACAAGAACTACTTTATAATTAAGATCAATACTTAAACTCAGGAAATAAATGTGTTTCTCCCACACACACACTTAAGTAAAACTCCAGTTTAAGAAAGGTTTTAAAATTTTGGATTTCCCCAAATGGGTTACATATTGGTAACTAAGAATTTGCAGAAACTGCAAATTCCCTAACGTGAGAGCCATTTCATGGTGGAATCAATGCTTGTTCTCACTACCAAATTTCGACACTTGAATTCATTTCAATTCAAAAACCCGTTGGATGCTAAATATTGCCGTGATTTCATTTTTTGCCGAGAATATCAGATCCAAGTTAATGCTCAAAGAGATTATTTCATATGCAACATAAGCATCTGTCGATCTTAGGATTTTCGCGTTACTAAAATCTATCGACTCGTGCCGAGATTTAACCCAGTACCTTCAACTTGAGCGGGAACACTACCTGTAAGCCACCTCTAAGCACAAATTATATTACTTAATTATACTTATTAAAAATAGTGTTTTGTTATAAACATAAATTTACATAATTTTATTTATGTATTTAATTCCCGATATATATTGTTACGTAGATCGGGGTTCGAGGATTTTATGCAAAATCAGTCGTAAATAACAAGGCAATTCTTTAAGAGCGATGAGTATTTATTGTCGAAAATCAATCCTTGAAATACAGGATTCAGCAGCAAAATTCACAGAATAAATAACAGAAGGATTTCACATCTTCAACAGCACTCAGGCACAATAAACAGTGTCTAAAATACACGTATGTAAATGACTATTCACAAGCACAGCCGAGCTGATCGCTAATCAAAACAATGCTCACTACTCGCTGGTTGAAATCAGACTGACCGTTGCGGCGCGTCTCTCTCTATTTATAGCAGAGGCCGAAATTTCTGGAAAGATGCGCTCGCGCCACAGATCGTGAAATTAGTGGATTTCTCTACTAATTTCTAGAAAAATCCAGAGGGTCCCGAACTCGTTAACATGGTCGCCAATGTCACCAAATTGTTCGCCAACTGGGTCGCCAAAAATGATGCCAATTTGGCTCTTTCGCCAATATTTCGCCAAGTTCCCATTGAATCACCATTATAACGTAAGGGACGGCGTTGCTTGTGAATATTACAATTTTATCATGAAATAAATATAGCATAGATTAATATAAAGGCATTGCACATCCAAACACAAATTATTAACATTATTTTATACAAAATTCGTAACAATATATATATATACTAGCTGTTACCCGCCCGCTTCGATGGGAATTTCATGATGTTTTATAAATTTTTACTGCTTATATATATGTATAAATTATTCATATCTAAGTCCTGCATTAAGAATTCGATTGTATTGAAAAATATACTTATACCTGTAACTGTCGCCTGTTGATAAAAAAAAGGGGCAGAACTCATCTAATTTGTGTTTTCTAAAAATCTCTAAAATTGAAGCATAGAATGATGTTTGCTCTTTCGTAACCCAAAAACCAAGTGGATTCCCGCAAAACCAATTTTCGCGGTGGATCTCTACTCCGTAAATTGAACATGCAAGCCAAATTTCAAGTCTAAATCTAACAGGAAAAAAAACAAAAGTTTTACTATCAATATCTCAGTAATCCCGTTGAGAGCCGTTTTCCAAAATAACCGCTCTTAGCGGATTTCAACTCGACAAAAGAAAAATGCAAACCAAATTTCATTATTATAGTCCTTGTAGCTCGCAAAAAGTAATTTTTTGTCAATACGTCCCAGTAACCCCCTGCACCCCCCAGAACTTGATTTGCTTAAAATACATTCTTAGTGGATCCCTATTCAACAAAAGAAACATGCTTAACAAATTTCAAGTATATGGGTCTATCAATTAAAAACAGGAATTTTTTTATGTAACTCCTCTTGACCCCTCGCAACCCTCCTTGGGGGTCAATTTTCGGTTTACTCTTTCTTAGAGGAACTCTATTCCATGAAAGGAACATGCCTACCAATTTTCAAGCAGGATGATCAAATAGTTTAAAATGGAAATATTTATCAATTACGCCTCTTAATCTCCCGAAATTAAACTTAGTAGTTGATATTCGTGAAACCCATTTTGTAGCGGTTCTCTACTTTACGAAAGGAATCTGCTTATCAAATTTCAAGACTGTACGTCTAATAGTTTAAAAATGGGGATAATTATCTATAACGCCACTTGAGCCCCGCAACGCCACTTCTGGGTCTGTTTTCACAAAACCAATTTTGTAGGGGAATTGCACACTATGAAAGAAATCTGCTTAGCAAAATTTGAAGACTGTGCGTCCAATAAATTAAAAATGCAAAAAAAAATTATCAATAACGCCCTTGAACCCCCGCAACGTGGCCTAGGGGTCGATTTTCACAAAACACATTTTTTAGTGTATCTCTATCCTATGAGAGGAATCTGCTTACCAAATTTCAAACTGTGCGTCTAATAGTTTAAAAATGGAAATAATTATTTATATCTGCCCTTAACACCCCTTGAGGGTCAATTTTTCCCAAACCTGTTTTGTAGCTAATACTTACTCCATGAAAGAAACATTCCTACCAATTTTCAAGCAGGGAGGTGAAGTAGTTTAAAAACGAAAATATTTATCTAGTACGCCACTAAATCCCCCGCAACGCCATTTAGAGGTCTGTTTTCACAAAACCTTCTTATAGCTGATCTCTACTCTATAAAAGAAATCTACTTATCAAATATAAAGACTGTGCGTCTAATAGTTTAAAAATGGAAATAATTATCTATAACGCCCCTTAAGTCCCGCAACGCCACTTGAGGGCAATGTTCACGAAACCCATTTTGTAGCGTATCTCTACCCTATGAGAGGAATCTACTTACTAAGTTTCAAGACTGTACGTCTAATAACTTAAAAATCGGAATTTCTGACGCCCCTTAAACCCCCGCCCCCGCAAACAATTGCTGCTAATTTGAAATTACAAACAGACACTTCAATTTATTTATTTGTAGATAGATATAGATTGGGATTATAATAACTATTGTTTAAATGTGACTAAAAATGTAAATAAAAAAAAAGAAAGGATTAAAACTAACCGTAAAACTTATCAATTTTTTGTTTCTTGCATTGCTTTTTGCTTATGAAGCCTTGATTTATTATTTTTAAAAGTGCATCCGAAACAGCCAATGCTCTACTTAACTGAACAGTGAGATTCTCCTTTCATAAAAAAAAAAAAAATTATGGCACGTGTCAGCGTATTATAATGTGCGCGTAACACTATTATGTCTCATGAACAGCATCGGTCGCCAGTAACCAAAACAACGACTTCATTAGCTCAGCTTGGCGTTCAATTTGGCGTTCATCTTGGCATTCAGTTTCACGTTCACCCGTATAGTTTCCGTTCCCGTAAGAATACGGGAATAAAATATAGCCTATGTTACTCCCCGTTAATGTAGCTTTCCATTAGTGAAAGAATTTTTAAAATCGCATCAGCCGTTTCTGAGATTAGCCGGAACAAACAGACAGACAGACAGACAGATAGACAGACAGACAGACAGACAGACAGACAAAAATTTTAAAAATTGGTTTTTTGTTATGAGTACCGTATATACTTTTAGTGCATTAAGTAAAAAGCTGCTAATTTGAAATTACAAACAGACACTTCAATTTTATTTATTTGTATAGATAGATATAGATTGGGATTATAATAACTATTGTTTAAATGTGACTAAAAATGTAAATAAAAAAAAGAAAGGATTAAAACTAACCGTAAAACTTATCAATTTTTTGTTTCTTGCATTGCTTTTTGCTTATGAAGCCTTGATTTATTATTTTTAAAAGTGCATCCGAAACAGCCGATGCTCTACTTAACTGAACAGTGAGATTCTCCTTTCATAAAAAAAAAAAAAATTATGGCACGTGTCAGCGTATTATAATGTGCGCGTAACACTATTATGTCTCATGAACAGCATCGGTCGCCAGTAACCAAAACAACGACTTCATTAGCTCAGCTTGGCGTTCAATTTGGCGTTCATCTTGGCATTCAGTTTCACGTTCACCCGTATAGTTTCGTTCCCGTAAGAATACGGGAATAAAATATAGCCTATGTTACTCCCCGTTAATGTAGCTTTCCATTAGTGAAAGAATTTTTAAAATCGCATCAGCCGTTTCTGAGATTAGCCGGAACAAACAGACAGACAGACAGACAGACAGACAGACAAAAATTTTAAAAATTGGTTTTTTGTTATGAGTACCGTATATACTTTTAGTGCATTAAGTAAAAAGCTGCTAATTTGAAATTACAAACAGACACTTCAATTTTATTTATTTGTATAGATAGATAGATATATATATATTCTTTGCATATATCTTGATACAAAGCTTGTGTATTATGTATATGTAATCATATTCATCGTTATTAAATAGACATCCTTATTTATGATTTGGCGGAAAATTATAAGCGTAGTTTTATTCACCTACATTTTGAAAAATTCTATTAACAATTGACGTATAATAATTTATTAAGGTAATTAGTAGCATGACAGAGGAGATTTGTCAGTACAATTTTCACTTTGATAGGATGGTCTTACGCCTTAAAAGTTATGTATATCTTGTTTAAATTTTAATTCTAGTAAGAGGGTGAGAAAGTTCGAGTGTGAGTAGTTGGCAGAAATTAGTTCAAAAGGTCTTTGTTACAAACAATCGATTTTAATTTGAATAGCATTGGTGAGTATTTAAAAAAGGTATAATTCAATCATTTCAAGTAGTTTTAATTGGTTTATGAAACTGATTTTAGTCTTAGTATATTGTTGATCGGAGATTTGTATCCGAATTAAAATTATTTTTTATTAATCCATTTAAGATTATTATTTTTATTTTTATGGGGTTTTTTTACTCACAGTTATTTATTTTAAATTTAAGGAGTATGTAACTTAAAGCTACAGCTATTAACTCACTAAATGTGCGTGTGTTTTGAATTGTGAAAAGTATTCTTTTTAGGGCTCATAGCTTAGTTTGCCACAATTTCTGCTGACTTGACACAGCATGAATTTTGTGCTCATTTTCTTACCTTTAAGTTTGTTAAAATAATAGTTTTACCTACTGAACATTCTATCAACCTCTCACGATAAAGCAACATGAGAACTATTCGTGATGTACTGCGTAACTTTAAACTGAGCTCAAGAAAAAAGAGGACACCTGAACTAGCACACCACTCTCCAAATTTTCACACCACGCCAATGTAAGCATTTCCAACTACAACTTATTTGAAGCATTTCATCTCTTCCAAACCAGTGCCCCCCAACAATCGGGCAGCAGACCGGTATCATTCCATGGACGAAATGGTATCGGGCTACCCAAGGAACCTTGAATTATTTCCATTTATTTATTGCGATATACGAAGGATGATAAAAAAAAGATTACAAGACGCAGCATTTGAAGACTTCATATTGTGGAGAAATTTTGTTTCCCCAGAGTGTAAAAATATAGTAATACTTATTATACAGCATTCGTGCAGGTAGGTAGGTAAAGTTTCCAGACGGTCCAGGATGGTTGAAATTACAAGACCCTAAGAAAATTAGTCTCGTTTGGAAGTACGAGCCGTGACTCGATTTTTAAGGGCAAAGAATATGTCCGCATTTGACATTCACAGTCAAATCATGGAAGTTTATGGTGAAGAAGCAATGAGTAGATAACATGCAGTGGAATGGTGTCGATCTTTTCACTCAGGTATACAGGATGTCAAAACCCTCAAATGGCAGAAGGGCCGGCAAAGTTCTTCAAAGACAGAAATCAGCACGGCACGAGTTGAAGAAATGAATCAAAATATTTCAAAAAGATTCAATATTTCTTGTCTCCGAAGTTGAATAAGCACTTATCCGACAGACAGTTCTCTGCAGATAGTGCTGTGAAATTATCTGCCGAGACCTGGCTCAATGGACAGGGATTTGACTTCTACTAAGACGGGTTAAACAAGTTGGTTCTGCATTCTGATGAATGCCTAAATATACTTGATGATTATGTCGTAAAGTGATAGGCATATATGCCTCTTAATTCCCTTTTGTATTTTCTATCTATTTTTAATAATTAGTTCTTTATTCGACCTGTGAACTTTTTTTTATAACCCCTCGTACATATTTCTCTCAAGTTTCCGTGACTTTCCATGGTCGAAAGGTTAACTGAGGACAGAGAGACGTCCTCTAAAGCGCACAAATACCCCGCATATACAAAATACCGTGAAAAACAATTGGAAAGTATCGCTACTTCCAACCACAAAAGACCCAATAACTGGTTAGGAATGGATACGCGGCCGATTTATCAATAAATCAGCATAATCTAGCATGTCAGTGCAATGAGATCGACTACTGGGGATTGCAAATGACGGTTGCCTTTAACTTACGTTCAATCAAACAACTCTGCAGGTGTCCTGGATTAAAGTCATGGTAGAATAAATAACCTGAGAATGCCAACAAAGCACTTAAATTCTTATTGCCATCTACAACATTTATCTGTGCGAAGCAGGTTTTTTTGCAGTGACAGCTACCAAAATAAAACAACGGCATAAACTAAACATAAGTCACATAATTTAGTTTCCTATTATCCCCCCCCCCCAGATCAAAACGTCTCTTTGTAGAAAAGCAAGCAAAGGTTCTCAATGATTTAGCCTATACGTTATAATGAGTTGAAATATTAAATCACATTTTCATTTTTTGGTGCAACTGCATTTTGTTTTGACGGGAAGTTCAAATACTTTTTTTTTATTTGTAATATGCTGCGGATTGGTGTTTTACCATTGCAGACCTAGTTCATTCCCAGAAACTTCTTAGTGAGGCACCATGTAAGCGGATACCAATCACCGCAAGTAATTTTTATGCCATATTTCCTCCCTAGAGAGTGGCACCTAAGCTCTGACGATGCAAACCTGTACTAAGATTTAATTTTACCGAGGGCACCCAAGCCCAAACAAACATTTTAGAGATCTTTTACATGCCGTATAATCATACGATATGACCACTGTTGATTTTCTGCTTCATAAAATCCCACCGACTTGTGCCGGCTTTGAAACCGCAGTCATGGGTGCAGAAGGCCACCGAAAAACCGACCCCGTCACCCAGCCAGTTCAAATACAATTAAATTAAAATTATTGTCAACACAAGCTAAAATAAAAAAAAAGTTTCACCCTCAGTGAGCTGTGGTAAAGTTACCAAACCTTTACAGGTCTACGGCAATAAATAGTTTGTTGCATACTGGTTTAAATGACGTGTCTTCAGTGGCACTTGGAGTTGAACCCAGAATCAGCAACGCTAATTGCGCGAATTGGCGTCCAGACCACTCGAACACTACAGTCACATGTTTATTTGTCTAATTCTTCATACAATGTTAGATGATTTATCGGATCTTTTTAGTTTTCGTTTTGCCAGGTGAGATCGTTTTGTTGTATACCCTAATGAAATTATGAAGAATTTTACATCCTACTGTGATTCTCATTGGAAAAAAAATGTTATTATAATTTTTAAAGGAAATATTTCTCAAAATTTTCGCATTTGTTGAAATTAAAGGGTTGTAATTTTTACAAAAAGTATATCTTTAGTGTTGATAGCCCTGTGAAATAAGAAAGTCATCAAAAAATGTGATTCTATATATTTATTTTTAAAAAATGCAGGTGTAGAAGATGATCGTATATCGTAAACAAATGAATTCTATAGCATTTAAATACGTTTTCTAAATGCTTTGTTTTAATTTATTTCAATCGTTTTGATATCCTTTTGCATGTTTTGGGGATAAATCGAGTTATTTTTGGAGTCATGTTAAATTTATTCTATCAGCTTTAAACAGTAATAAATTTATTAAACACAATTTTCTTATAATCGTTGAATATTTATAAGCCATAAGTCTTAAAATAAGATTTTTTTTCGATTCTTCAAGGATGTCTAAAACTTAAGCATTCACCTTTTATATTCATTACTAATTTATCACATTGCATGTTGAAAAATTCATGTTATCAAGGTACGTTAATTTGATTTAATACATGGAGTATTTTTTGGATTTTCTTTTCAAATTAGAAAGTTACAAAACATTTAAATGAACGGTGAAAAACAGGCCTAGAGGTGTTTTCATATTTAGTGGCGATCTCAGAAAAGCATTATTTTTTTAAGCCTCCGCTTTCCATTAAATAGAATGTTATGAAAGTGCATTAAAAGTTCTTAATTTTAACAAGCATTGTTAGTTCGGTAGCTCGTTAACTACTGGTCAAGCTTGTTTTTATCTAATGTATGAAAAAATCAAAATTATTTTAATAATTTTTTTATTGTTTGTAAAATTTGTTTGATATTTTCCCCAAGTTAGGCAAGTACAATCTATTTAGGATATTGACGCTTTGCATTAATTAAAAATATGAGTTGAAAAATTCGGGAAATATATTAATTTACTAATATTTCACTGAGAAAAATAAGTATGAGTGCGGACAAGAATTCTGTGCTGCATCAGTTACAGGCTTTCGCAGTTATTATACACATTTCAATAGTTTGCGAAAAAACGAAATTCTGTTCAAACTTTACATTATTTAAAAAATAATAATTGTTACAAAAATTATGCATTTACTTTTATATCACTTAGGAATGTATTATAAAAATTCCAGAAATTAATTTTTTTTCTTTTTTTTTAAATTTTTTTTTTTAATCTATAAGCCTTGACTAGTTCCTGATTTATTTTCATATTTGATCCTTTTATAATTGATGCGTATGTAAATAGTATCACATCAAATAAACTTTATTTTTAAAATAAGTTTTATGCATTTTAAATACTGTCTTAACACCTTGACCGAGGACCTCTCATTGTATTTTCAAAATTAAATAACAATTTAAAAAAATTCCTATATATATACTTTGTATTATCAATTGTCCTTTTCGGGAAAAGAAATTAATGTTTCGCTATATACATATAAATTATACAAACGTTTTAAACAATTTCAACCCCATAAATGAACCGCATTCATGATCGAACCTTGTTGAAGATGCACTAAATTTAGGATATGTGTAGGATTTATTGGATTTAAAAACTCATCACACTGTTTAGGCTCAGAAACACCCCTTAAACTTCCAAGAGAGATATGCTTAAAAAGTAGTGTAAATTGACGGGGAAATGTATAGTTTATCGTTTTAATGTTGAAGTTACTTTTTGAAATCATTTTGTGATTCGCCGAAAATGCAGAATACCATACGAGCGAATAACAGAGCTCGGATAAGGCAGCATGATCAACCTCCGTGAAGGTGAACTTCTTATTGTGTAAAATAGCTAAGAATACGTAGTGTAATATCATAACACTGATGTATGGATGGGAGTAGAGATGGACAAAGGACTTGCCGTTAAAACCATGGAAATGAGGCAGCGAAATATAGCGTCATCCAAAGGAAGATTACAGCTTATTGGTTGTGATTAGCACAACATTGAGATGCACAACAAGAGATATATTAGTATATTTTCTTTTACTAGCATCTGCTGCACCAAATTTTGTATAAGGATAGCTCTGTACAGGGTCTCCTTGAGGTTGTACCACAGCCACTGCCTTTTAAGAAGGACATACCTCTCAGTCAATGTGGGGCTTATATGTCTTCGTATCTGAGTCTCACTACTATCTGGAAAAATATGATTAATTTGTATTTTCCAGCCAGTACTGAGCCTTTCTTTTGAAATGTCTTATTCAGCGTTATACTGGTTAATGTTATGATCTGAGGAATTACTGGATATCATGAATGACCATGCCTGTTTCAAATCTTGGGGGTTTTAAATATAAATTCCCCAGAATTGTACACCAGTAATGCAATTGCTGTCCAAGTCTTTCTCGAAATGTAGAAGCCTTCTTTAGACCACTACAGGTTTTGTTTCTTCCTCAAACTGCACTTCACTGGGTGAGTCATCCATTCAACACGTCGATGATTACAGTAGTTGATGATTCGCTCGAATCACATATGGGTAATTTTTATCATATATAAAACCATCTAGAATGTTATTTCGCAGAAGGACATAAAATCCTGACATCCTGACTGAGATAATAAAAAGTTCTTGGTTAAGAACTCCTCTATTGTTTTATTTCCGTCTAGGTGTGAGAGTTTAAATTCTAATATAACTAAACACGTCACTGTGTAAAAGGGGATTTGATGCATATTAAATCTATCGATGCTCAAAGCCTCATGTGGGTTTAATGTGAATGCTTGGAGATTAAAGTGCTATCTGAGATCTTATCCACATGACTTCACAATAGTTCAAAATTATAAAGTCTGTCACCGATAGCATTATGATTGCTTTAGAACGTGACGTTAATAAGCAATTTATAAAAAGAATAATGAATTAAAATCTTTATAATCCAAAGCACGAACATGCTTTGGATTATAAAGATTTATTTAATGTGCGCAGCGACTGTAAAAGATATTGATCTTCGGTACTGTTTTAGTTTTATTTGCTCGGTGGATTTGATATTTTATTTTATTCACTATTAGTAATACTTGAAATAAACTTTAATTATTTCTTATCAATATTTTACATTCTAATTTTCATTATCAGTAATATATATAGAATCACCGCATACTTCTGCTTTTTGCGTACAACTTATGATGAAAAATGTGTGTAGGAAAACTTACAGTAAAAATAATTCCAACATTACAAAAGACTCATACAGAAGAACGAATATTTTATAGAGGAAGTAAAGAGTTCTTTTTAACATAATCATCCTTCTAATTTTCATAACCGGTACTAAGTACACTGGTGTCCAAAAGTTAAGCATGTTTGATAATTATGTGAATAAAGAAGGAACTGTAAATCAGAATGGCGAGAAACCTGTTATGCGAGTGTAAAATGGTTATAAAATAATTAAGCAAATCAAGAGAATGATAATAATTAATTTTATTATCCAAAGTAGCAATTTGAAAGAAAACTGAGCATAGCAAGGAGTCACACTTTAAAGAAAAAATGAAGGAAAACATTAGACAAAAAACTGATGCTGCAGTTTAATAAGGCGTGTGGTCACCTCTCTGACAAACAGGCACGCTGCACAGCGATTTACGATACTTGCTATGAGATGATGAATGAGTTATGAGCTTAATCGGTTCCAGCTTTTTGAAGAGCTCTCTTCAGTTCTGTAACGGAGCTTGGTGAGTGCGAAAGGGCTTTAATTTATCTCCCGAGCATATCCCATACATGCTTGATAGGATTTAAATCAGGGGAGTTCGCAGGCCACGACATGCGCTGGATGTTCTCCATTTCAAGGAAATCATCAATCAGCACCGCTCGGTGACATGGTGCATTACCATCAATGAATATGAAGTCAGGACCGACAGCACCTCGAAACAAGCGAACATAAGGCTCAAGAACTTCGTCTCTGTATCTTTGAGAAGTCACAGACCCCGTGTCAAAAAATTGGAGGTCTCTGCGGCCGTCCATCATGATGCCTGCCCATACCATTACTCCCCTTGAAGGAAAATGATGTCTTTCCATTATGTTTCTTGGTTCAAAACGTGTTCCACGTTCTCTTCATATCGATACCCGCCGAGAATCACTACTCAGACTAAACCGGGACTCGTCACTGAACATCACAGTGGCCCACTCTCCCACACTCTAATGTTGATATTTCAAACTCCAGGTCAAACGAGCGCGTTTATGCGCAGACGTGAGGTTAATGCAAACTGCTGGTCTTCTGGCATACAGGCCAATATGATTGAGTCTCCTGTAAACAGTTTGTCTTGAAATTCGTATTCCTTTGGCGACTGTGAGCACCGAACCCAGTGCTCTGGCAGTACTGCCCCTTTGACGTCGCGCACTTATTACCAGATATCGGTTTTGGCAAGGGGTTGTGACTCTTGTTCGACCTGATACTGGTTGTCGGGTAACATCTCACGTTCTTTGAAACCTCTGCCACAGTCTTGAGATCACAGACTGGTCCACATTCAGAATTCGAGACACTTTGGTTTGTGATCTTAAGGATTCCAGCATTCCAACGATTCTTCCTTCCGTAAACATGTCCAATTAGCGTCTTTGTGCCCTCATTCACCTTGTTTGATGGTTAACAACGTTCCTTGGCACATCAGTTGTACGAAACTTGTCTCAACTGCCTATGCTGCGTGAATCGGTTTCTCCGCATTCCGACATGCGCCGGTGTTTCGCGCAGGACGTCGTCGACTGAAAAGTTTTGCATATACCCAATGTTTCTTCTTCACCCAATTAATATCCTCAAGAAATTTGAAATAATTTTAGGAATATATACTCCATGTTTTTCGCATTTTACGATTTATGCTTAACTTTTGGACACCAGTGTATATAATCACCGCAAACCACCGTTTTTTGCGTCCAACTAGTGATAAAGAATGTGTGTAGGAAAATTTACTTTGAATAATTACAAAATTACAAAAGACAAAAAAGTGAACGAATAGTTTTTTAGGAAGTTAAGAATAAATTTTAACTAATGTGTATAATGCGTTCTATGTATCAAGACATGAACATCATTTTTATCTTTTCATTTATTAAAATGTTTACAGCTTTTTTTTCACTAAATATTAAACTGACAAGTTAATTTTTCCAATGCAAAATGGGATCTCTCTTTCCTATAATCTCATAGGTACATATATTTATCAAAAAATACAAGTAAAACTTTACGTGATATTCGTAACATGAAAAAATTTATATCAATTTATATTAAATTAGCCCTAAAATAAAATTCCCTATATAACACTTAACTTTCGTTTCCCATGACATCTTCAAGTCTTAAATTAAGCACCCCATTATTTATCCGAACAGATGGCCCAAGCCGAACATTTATAATCCTAGATAATTTTTTTTACAACCTCACATTTCTTGCTTAAATTTCAAGTATAAATCCTCAGTAAGAAAGGTACATGTAGAACATCTGGACATAAGGGGTAAAAGCCTTTTTAGTTTTCACTTAAGCGTCCGTTTTCTCTTTGCGACAGACGCATAGATCGCTCGCTGAATAAAACCGTTTTTAACAAAGCTTGATGTTGATTGAAACACGACACACACACACACATATATAAATATATAAATATTTGTGTGTGTGTGTGCGCGCGCGCGCGTGTGTGTGTTTCTTTATGTTTTTCCAATTACATTGATTGATGAAGAAACTGTATTTTTTTCCCTTAAATAAGAACCTGCATTATATATATTCCACTTCATTATTATTGTTATGAATATCTTCTTATTGGAAGTATTAATTTAGCTTTACAAGTTTTAATTAATCACAAGGATTAATTTGGATTAATTAGTTTAAAATAATTATTGTTATATTAAACAGAAAATAGTTACGCTTAATAAGACAACTTACATAAATATATTATCATCAAGAAACTAATTATAAAACACTCAGTTTTTGGATTTTTTCTTCAATTTTTAGACAATTTGAAAGTCTTACATACAACCATAAGTCAAAATAACGTAAAACCAGAAACTGTTAACAGTCTCTTTCTCACTCTCTACTAAATTAAATGTACATTATACATTCTACATCTATATACAGCAAAAAATACAAAATTTGTTTTAATTAAATGAAAGTTTCAAGTATTATGAAATTATTAAAAGCAAAGCATGACATGTTTTACTTGAAAGATCAGAAAACAAATCTGAAATTTACTTTTATATCTGTTACTTTAACATCGTTATCAGTATTAGAAATCAACATTACAGTCATAATACTTTTTTTAGTATTTTTGATCTTGAAATATTTTTAGGAAGTAGAAAAAAACTATTAAATTGCAAATTAAAATTTTTTGAAAATATTTTTAATTGAGATTGAAATAATAATTATAAACTTTTTCATCATTTTATAATTTTTTTAAAAAATTTGTCGTCAAAGGTTGAGCAAATATAATTATTGAATTCAATTGGATGTTTTTATCAACATAAGTTGCAGACATAAGAAAAATTAGGGAAAAGATATAAAAAAAAGTATTAGGAGATCCAATTTTTTCACGTTTTGCCTTAAAACATAGTTCATATTTTTCTGAATCTAAAAATGTATAACACTTGTAGTTCCTTGACACATTTTAAAAAAATATTTCCTCTTGTATTTGATATATGTAAACCATTAGCTTGTTTTAATTTGAAAGAAACAATTTTTTCTATTTTTAATGCCTACATTTTCTTTGAAAAAATTAGTTTTACATGAGAAAAAAGAAGACAATTCGATTTTCAGAACAAAGTTGTTTTTTCTTCAGATAAATTATATATGCAACTATTTCATCAAAAAACTACTTAGCTACGATTTTTCCAATGCTTTAAATATGTGCGCAAAAGCAAAATAGTTTGTACGCACAAGAAATATTTTTAAGAAATATTGCCTACATGAAAATATGTTTGATAAAATTACGTTCAGGTTCATCTATAACGAAGAAAAAGAAGCAATTATATTTAAAATTGCAATTGTAACTCTAGAATATTTAATTCTATGATTATCATGCGTGTAATATGTAAGAATATTGCTATGTTTTGTTTTTTCACTTCTTCGCCAAAGCATAATCTCCTTTAGGTATACTTTAAAAAAAATATTGTCCTATATCTTTCCAAAACTTTTATACTTCTGTATAGGATAACTGCGCATATAATGAATCTTTTTTTTAATCTAAGTAAAGCTAATTTTTTTTTAAATAAAAAAATATATATATAAGCTTTATTTATCAAAGGAGACAAAATTTTTCAAAATTACAAGGCTTTATAATTTGTTTATGGAAACTGTACTAATATTTTATAGAAAAAACAGGCTTGCTATATTTTGTATTTATTGTTTTGTGAATATTTAAAAATATATTTCATATTTAAGAGATAATTCTTAAAAATGGTACCTAAACTTAAGTATGTATTATGAGATCTCCAAGTGTCTAAATTAAATTAAGTCGAAAAATAATTTTTTTGGAACTAAAAAATTATTTTAGTATTTCTACAGAATGATTAAAATGTCTTTATTAAGAATATGAAAAATCGAAGCTGTATTGCAAATTTTGAAAGATACATGTATCATAAGTAGAGCCTTTATTTCAGCATTTTCCTCCTACAAGCATATCCTGATTCCCTTAAGCAAGTTATGTAGTATTATTGTACAATACATTATTTATAGCATGTTCTCAATCAAAATGGTATACATTAATACGGCATTTTTCATGCATTAATTGAGCACATTTAATGAGAAATTTATCTATTTGTAAGTTTTTAATCTTTTTCTTTAGGAAATTCTATTTTTTTTCCAATTTATAAGTGTAAAAGACTGTGTAACACAGTTGTTTTACTTGGTGGGTTTGCTTATGTCTCTTAAGTTTAGTTTCTCTAAAGTAAACAGAGCAAGCGTGAGCTATTCTTTAAAAAGAACACGAAAACAATTGTGGAGAATAATTCCTTCTCGATTCCCTGAATAAAACGATTTATTTTCTTATTACGATTAGGGAATTTTTTTTTCTAGTCTACCATGAAAACTATTTCAACGTTGGCATGGACACGGGTGTTTGCACTTTTTCTCTGTTACATTTTTTTTTATATATATTCTTTGATTGTTTTAAGAGTACTATTCAATTTTTAAGAATTGAATTGATTTTGCAATATGAAAGGCAATATTTTTTCTATTGTTTTAGTTCTAGGAAATATAGAGCTAACTAAATAATGGTTCTTATCATCAGTAAATATAATTCTGAATAAAACTATGAACCCATAATTCAATTTTAGTACATGACATCCATTCAATAAAAATTTATATGTAAAAATTTTATAATAAAATTTTAAAAATATTGCAAAAAAAGTCTTTAGTTCTGCTTAAAAGTTTTGTAAGAACAAGATCTTTTTTCAAATTCTTAAATTAAACACAAAACTACTTTAAACAACTTTTAACAGGATTTTTTTGACGTCTGAAAAATAAATTCTAATTTATTAGTTTACCTTAAGAAATCATCTCTATGACTAGCGCATTACTGCATCATCCGCGTGGATTCATAAAGTTATCAGTAAAATCCTCTCAGAGCTGCCATAATACATAACTTCCAATCTTGGAAGCGAAATTCGTAGTTATAATTAATAACAACTTTAATGAAGAAAACAGTTATACCTTCATTTAATCGAAGAATATCGTACACTAAAGTGCGTTTATTATGCTAACTAGCAATATTCCAAGAGTAGTGGTCCATTGAATTTATGCAAACGTCCATAAATTATAATATTCTGTGCTTCGAAAACAGTTCTGAGTAGGTGCGGCTTTACTATTCAGAAAAATACCTGAACTGTTTACATTATCTCTTTTTCGTACAATAATGAAACTCGGTGTCCTGATTGTGGATGCGTGTGTCAAGTTTCAATTGTGAATGGCTTTTTTTTTACTTTTCAAATAAAATAATAAAACATCAGCTATATTTTTTTACAAAATATTCTGCTAAATATTTATTTATTTCAATTATAGTAAACAGGAAGAAATGGTAAACTACACTTATATGATGCATTGTTTGGTATGATATTAAAGTTAATATGCTATATTAATATAAGTAATTTTCTATTTGTAGTTTTCATAAAGTATTGGAAATCCCGGTCTTTGATGCCAACGCAGTCGTAAAACAAAAGCTCTGCTCAAACCCACGAAAAAAATTCTCGCTGCCAGAATTAAATTATAGCCAAGAAATTACAACAACAATAACCAGACTAAGGACAAAACATTTTAAGGGCATGAAGATTCTGCCTGATGGATCCAGATCATATGTGGAATGCAGGCACTGCCCAGGCAAGCAACTGGATCCCAAACACCTTTTTAGCTGTCCTTCCATTGTTGGTGCCCTTTTTAAAATAGACAATGGCTACAGCATGTACATCCTACAATCGAATCGTGCCATGGATGTTGCCACGGCAGTGATTCATGCCTTTGGCAATATTTGACTCATTTCTATATCTTTATTTTGTTATATACACCTTTGCACTTTGTCATACACGACAACAACATTGGAAATCCCATTCTATACGAATATATGATTATTTTTCTACTATTATACTCATATATAAAAATACTCATTATGTACATGATATTTGGCATTACAAAATAGGTGGCGTAGTTGGTTTATCACTGGCCTTCTGCACCCAAAGTTGCGGGTTCGACTTGGCCGCAGTCGGTGGATTATCATAATGCAGAAAATTGACAGTGTTTATGTCGTATGATTATGCGAAATGTAAAAAATCCCTTTGAAGTGCCCGTTTAGCTTGGATGCTCTCCATAAAGTACTCCTTCTAAGTACAATTTCTCATCGTCAGAGCTTAGGTGCCTTCCTCTGGGGAGGAAACTGGGCGTCAAAATCACTTGCGGCAATGAGTATCGTCTATATGGTGCCACACTAAAAAGTTATACCAGTTCTTGGGGAATGTACTAGGTATGCAAAGGTAAAAATACCAATTCACAGTCCCATTAGAGGAAAAAATGTATTTGGCATTGCTAATGTGATACAAAATTGTCCCATTATGATTTTTAAAAAATGTTACATTTTTTGACGATAAGTTTGCAATGGAATATAACACTGCAAGTAAGATTAATGATAAATTATCTGTTATAATGTATACTTATCTCTTTGAACAGCTGAATAGAATAAAGATAGTAAAACAAAAGTTGGTCTCATCAATGGTTTACAGTATTAGACCAAATCTAATGTACTGATTTTTTTTTTGAATAATTAATAATTGTAAAAGGTTAAAGTAACTTTAGAGATTAATATTTCGTTTTCAAATTAAACTATGCCCATATTTTTAATTGTTCTTTAATATTTTTGTAAGAAATATATATAATAATTTATACTTACATTACTTATAAATGCGTTTGAGTATGTGTATGCATTTCTAAATAAATGCAGTAACGTTGCATTTTGTTTCACAAAGGCTATTAAATTAATTTGTAATATTTTCCCCCATCCCATCCTTGTATTTAGCACCTCTGACAAAAATTTGTTTTATAATTTTATCAAAACTAATTAATGACAATCCTGATTTCAAGTCAGCTATTATTTGCCAAGTACGTAAAAGTAATATATTGCATTGCTCTCGAAAGTTATCATCAACTGTAAAATAACTTTTTTTCTTTCAATTGCTCTCCATTACTTCCTTCACCTTCTTATCATAAACATCCCGTCTCCCTCAGATACGAGATTGAGTTTATATCTGTATCGATTTAGAGATTGTTCGAAATAGTTTTGTGGCTTCCGGCACCTTGTTTAGCGATCCGCACAATCCTATCGGGTCTTTTTGGCGACCTGTTCTTTTGGATTTGTGATATAAATTCTGCCAGAAACGTGCTTTGTATATACAAAACTCTGAAAATGCTTGTGTGGCACATGAAGTTTCTAAATAGAGAAATGTTTTTCCAAGAAACACCTTCATATAAATTCAAAACAAAAAAATTCTTCCGGACTAACCTAATAGGGCACATATTGTAAAGAGGTTTTGAAGCCTTCACAATTAAAAAAATTATACATATTTGTCTTAAGTAGAGTTTATTGTATGTTGGAAAGTAAACAGCATTTGTTAGTTTTATTTTAAATATGCTTAGAAATCGCTAGGAGCAAACAGCTTAAACGATGTATTGCATTTTTATTTATGTTTACTAATTTATTTATTATGTTTTCGTTTTAGTGTTTATTTCTACTTATTGTTAATTATTTTTGTCTATGCGTACCGTGTTAAAAGGAACATCGTCGGTTCAAATTCTTTTTCACTCACTTTGCGGATCTTGAAAAAATATTTTATTTCCCTTTTCTTATCAAATGTTGGAATTTAACTTAGGCATTCTAAACTACTCCATCAATAGTATTAGGTTATATTTAGTATATATGTGCATGTATGACGATATATTGTATTATTTGAATTTCCAGACGAAATCAATCAAGAAACTTTACAATTTCATATTCTGAACATCTTTCTTTCCTTCTTTCATTGAAAAATTCTAAGGGAGAGCTTATATAGGTAATCAATTTTACAACGATTATTCTTTCATTTGACTGTTCTAAGATTCTTAAGAGAGATTATAATTGTTTTGCTGCAATAGATGAGATCTACGATTTTTTTCAGAAAATAATTATACGCGCTACTCAGTTTTTACATTGCCTTTTTCTACACAATTTTGAAATAACATTCCACACGAATTTAACGATTTCTTTAGACAAATTATTTATTATAGCGTGAATTTCAGAAAAAATTGGGGACTCGTTTATTATTTGTTTTGGATGAGGAAGACTTGAAATAGTTAATGGTAGTTTATAATAATAAAGATTCGATACTGGTGAAGTACTAGGGGAATTTCAGCTATTAACAGATAATTTAATTTCGGAGAGCTAGAAATTAGCTACAAGTATGGAACAACATTTTATTATTCTTGAATCTGACGTAGATCCTTCATTAAAATTTCTACGTAATCTTGAGAAGCAAGATTTCAAGAATTATATAATCAACTTGTGAAACGAAAAAGACAGCCGCTAAAGAAACTTTGTAACAAAAAAAAAAACAAAAAAAAACAGAGGCCGTTAAAAGACTAACGAACTTCTTCGTTTGAATCGAAGCTGACAGTCGTACTAAACATATCTGACACATCTATTGATGATAGAATTTTTGATCCAGTTTGTAAAAAACGTACACGAATGTTATAGAGTACCAATGAATAGTTTTGTTAGTTAATAGTTTTATTCTTGATTTCAATTTGAGTTTTTACATGTCGTATGTACTTATAGACTAAATTTTCTCACTATGTACTAATTTAATTTTTTTTTTTTCAACCAAAAATGATTTTTTTATAAGTATGTAACACACGGATTTTATTATTTTTTGGTAAAACATTTAGAAGGAGTTTTCATCTTGCACGATTTTTTTAAGTTGTGGAACATATCCCTAAATTTACCACATGTATATATCTTCCCTTCACAATTTCTTGAACAGTTTTCTGTTAAACGTATTTACTGTGTAA
>BMAO01020139.1:0-63627 GCA_019973975.1 Trichonephila clavata | reverse complement strand
TATTTGTTTTTGGTGATATATATATATCCTATGTGTGCGAGATTCAACACTTTTATTATTAAAATATTTTAAGATATTTAGTTAAACAAATGCACATGTACAATTCTTAGTTTTGATGTATTTTACCTATAAATTGTTATTTTGATTTTGCTACTATCCGTGTACAATATTTAAATGCGAAGGCTTTTAAAATCATGGAAATAAAAAAATAAAGGCATAAACATTTTTGTACATGTTGTGCATTATCTCTGAGCATGGAATTAGCTCTGAAGTGTGTGTATTTATTTTTTTATAATTATTAAGATAAAGTTTTATGAAATATTCATCTTTCATTCGTTTTTTTTCTATATATTCATTATGGCAGTATACTGTTTAGTTGTTCTACATTTGTGCAATTGTTTATGGTAAGTAGTTTTAAATAAGCTAATTAACATTTCATAAAAGTTTCAGACTATTCGATGAATATTATATCATGCTATTCATGGAATGAAAACTTCAAACTCATATTTCTCCATGCTGAATTTTTGTACATATACTGTTATTCAAAACCCTAAGGCTTTTTTGATAATTGAAGTATGGGTGTGAAATGTTTTATACATGTTCTGAAATGTATGTTTTGTAAAACTGTGTATGGAATTAGCTCTTACACGTTTAGTACTTTTTCTCAAAAATTTCAAATTCAAAATTAATGTTTTTTTGGGAATTTTTAAAAGTTTAACTATAAAAAAATTAATAAAAAATTAAAGAGCAGCAGCAGATAAAATCCATGCACAGTTTTATGTAGTATAGTATAAGGTATCTGGAAAAAAATTTTGAAATAAAAGAGACATATTTGAAAAAGCCTTAGGGATTTATAAAAATGCTTAAAAAAACTAAAAATATTTAAATTTTACAAACATTTTGCAACAAATTAAAATTTTTTTGTATGGAATTATTATTAAATATTAACCTTTATGAAATACAATTAAAACCAAATATCAAATATTAAAAATAAAAAAAATTGTGAAGATGGTACCATATCGCCTTAAAAGAAATGGATTTATATCATTTTAACAATTTTGTTCGGAATACTTTATTGAAATGAGGTTTTTTTTAATGTGATAAAGTCTTGTTTTGTTTTAAAATGACTTTGTATCCTATTAAACATTAGAAGAACACCTTAGCTTGTTGTAAGTGTTTTTTTTTGTTTAACCTTTTTTACCTCATCGTTATACCTTTTTGAGTTGCTTTGTTGAAAGATAAGAGACACTTGTGAGATTTTTATAATCAAGATATTAAATTCATTAGAATCTTAAAATAAATACCTTGAAAGCCAGCCTATAACGTGTAATTTTAACACAAAAAATGAAATTGAAATTTACAGGTGCTTGATATACAACGAGTGTAAAAATGAAAAAGAGAAGATGAACATAAAAAAATAGACTTCTACATACATTGAAATGTAGTTTTCTTAAAAGAAATGACGTGCCTTAAAAATTTTAAGAATTGTAGTTCTAGAAATATGCTATTTTTTTCAAAAGCCTAGCGTAATACCTGAATTAAATGCATGCATACATTTTAGTTTTCTTCGTAAAAAGAGGGAGAGAGTGTTATACTGTAAATACACCTTAACATTACAAAAATTGTAACTTGAAAGTACAAATGCACGTTATACGATGATTCCTTAGGTATGCCGGATTTAACGGTAATTAAATTTAAAATTTGCTTTTAAATTTTGATACTTGAAAATATACTGTGATTCTAACAACTTCTTGAAAATTAATTTGAAAGCTACTTCTTACATTCACAATACTGTATTTAAAATGCATTTAATTTTCCGTATTTTAATAAAAATTTATTAAAAAAAAAATTCTGTTTTTAAAATTTAGAAATATTTTACAATACATAATGCTTACGCATTAGCCTACTCACCAGTCACTCTTTACTATACTTCATGCCGCCCTTTTATAAAAATAGTGAATTACATTTCAAAAGAAGTTTTCAAAAAGAAAACAACTCAGTTCAAATGTTCCAAATGTTGTGCGTTTGAATGTCCTGAACTAAATTTGGGTGTCACAGACAAGGAATTAATTAGAATTTATGAAATATATCTCTTAATGTAGGTTATTTTATCATATATTGTCCTGTTTTTCCATTCATTGTAAAAGTTTTAATACTCACATAATTATTCAGTTAGACTGTTCCACAATTGATGTATTTTCTAAAAATATTATTAGAATATATATAGATATTAATTTATTTTGTGTGAGAGAGTCACTCGGAAAGTACGTACCAATTTTGATATATGGCATAAAAACAGGTCTGAATATATTGTAATATCTAAAAAATAAATAACACAAGCCAATATATTCTAATGCAAGGTATTTAAGGCATATTTGTAAAATGGGTTTTGTTACGGTACGCTAAATTTTGTCAATTTTATACGCTTGGAATGGCCTGAAATGTTTTCTTTTTGAACCGGAAATTCAAATATATGACACACAGTGGTCGATAATATATGCCCTGTTTATGATGAAAGAGCTGTGCGGAAAATGGTTTAAAGCTGATAATTTCAACCAGGAAGATCCAGAACATGTGGGTAGACCCCTACACTGGAGATCAGATAAAAAAGACTGATGGAGAATAATGTTAAAAATACTTAAACCCACCATTCACGAGTATTTCGTGAAATCTGACTGCATAAACCGTTTTGATATATGAGTTCTTCACGATTTATCGGAAAAAATCTGAAGGATCACATTTCCATTTGTGCTTCTTTCTTGTGTGCGTACACGCAACGAGGAAACATGATTTTGGAAGTAAGTGATGATGAGGAATGAAAAATGTATCCTTTATAATAACGTGGATAAAAAAAAAAAGCTTCGGGAGTATTGAAATGAATCACCTGTAGTCACCCCACAAATGCGGTATTCATTTGAAGAAGCACATGCTGTACGTCTGGTGCGATTGGAATGGAATCTTCCATTGTAAGAATTTACTAGAGACGACATAAATTCTAGAACGTATTGTTTAAATTTAGACGAATTAAAAACCATTTGGCAATTCAAGAAAAGTTGTTACAGATCGTTCGGGACGTTCAATTTCTTTTACATTTACCAGTCCTTGCATCTCAGATTTCTATCTATTTTGATCACTTAAAAATTACCTTGAATTTTTTAGTCGAAATAAAAAAAAAAAAATGTGTTGAAAAGGTGTTCGACAAAAGAGAAGTTTTGGGACGATGAAATTATCAAGCTTCCCTAAAGATGAAGAAATGATGTGTGACAAAAAGAAAACGATATTGAATATAAATATGTAAAAATACCAAAATGTAATTGTGTTGCGTTTCATTTCTCCTTGGAACTTTTTGGCCAACCCGATATTCTTTGCAGTGATTAAATAGTATACATATAAGTAAATGCTAAATCGACATTCATTGAAAGTTATTTAATACCTGAAATATAATCGTTTTAAATTTGAGAATGTTCTGCAACGCTTTGCAGAAAAATCAGCATTGCAAGCTTATGACGCGTTCGATCGCTATATTTCCATTAATCTTCTTGGAGATATCCTTCTTTAACTGTGGTTTGAGTTTAAAACCACTTTCGAAAAAGATAACTTTATTTTGTGCTAATGTAAGTGCTATTTAAAACCTGGCAATGAGTGTGTAAGAGTTAGTCGTTAATTCTCTACGCTATCATTCGAGCAAGAAACGCCGTTCGAAAAGATGGAAATAAAAGAGAAGCAGTTTTGAAGATGACTTTAGCAGTTTAGGAAAGATCCAACAAGTGAGCTACATTTGGATCAAAAAGACAAGAGTCTATTGGATTGTCTTATAAGCTTAGATTTAGAAACTAATTAAGATTACTTCCATGGTAATTAAACTTTAACTAATCATAAGTTGATCAGTCGTAATAGATAGTAATTATTTGTATAAAGATGTGTGTTTGTTTCTTCGATGTCTCAGGCTACACGAGAAACCTCCGATTTACGACAAGCTTTGAGGAATAATTAGAAAATATTTTCATTTAAAAGTGGCTTTAAAATATTCAACTGAAATTTTATAGGGCGTATTATTTTGAAAGATTACTCTTAAATTTTTTTTGGCGAGAAATTACATTGTATTGAGATATATTTTGTGTGAACATTTTTATGGTTAATATATTTAGAAAAAATATAAACATCCATATATATGATAAAAGTGCAAACTCAATTTTTTGCTGTTTACACAAGTATCCGAACAAAAGTGAAAGCTCATTGCATCACATTTACAACTAAACAAAAAATGTCTCACTTGTTATATGTTTCTTACATGTTCTAATAATGTTTCAATTGACATTTATGACAATATATTATGTAGTTTGGAATTTTTATTTCTAAAGGGAAACAACTTAAGGGTGAGACAATTTCTACTTAATTTAAAAAGTGAACTATCTTCTTTAAAATACTACGCGTAGAGAAACCGAATTTTTTAATAGATTTAGGAGTTTTTTTGTATGAAGAAAACTTTTAATGTCCTTTATTAATGAATTTTTAAATGCGCATAATAAATTTATAATATTATAAAAATGTGTATAATATATTAAATGTGTAGAATAAAATGTACTGTAATGTAATCAATGTTAATTTATAATAAATTAAATGTATAAATAAATTTATTTTTAAATGTGTATAGTAAAAATTTAATTCAAAATTTTTTAAAAAAAATATTAAATTATTTGGATTTATCGATCACTTATATTTGTATGGAGCTTCAAATTTAGTTTACCTTATCTTGGATATTTCAAAAAACATAAAAAACCAATTGCAGGAAATAAGAATAATTCTTTTCTAGAACTGTGTGTGCGGGAAATAAAATCTTCTTCAGAAATAATTCTTTTTATAATTTTCTTTTTCGAGTATATAAGTTATGGGACTTAGAAAGGATTTTGTAAAAAAAAAAAAAGAAAGAAAGAAAGAAAAAGAATAAAAAGAGAGAGAAAAAAGCATTGGAACCTTGATGATAAATGGGAAGAAATTTTAGTAAATTCTCTTCGAAAGGTAGGCATTTAAGTCCAAGTAGTTACTTAATCATAAAATCTCATCTGTGTGAGTAAAATAACCAAGATACTATTTATGAAACTTACTGAACAAGGTGTCTGATGAAAAATGGCATAATGCTGCAAAGGTTAAAAATTACACTTAAAGATTCTAAATTTATAGAACTTTTCCGAAAATATTTAAACTATGGAAAAATACTGGAATACGAAGAACTGAATTATACTCATTTTTATATAAATAGTTTTCGAATTATTACTTGCGTATGCATTTTTCAGTCCGTAATAAGTCACCAAACATGATATTAATCATATAGAGAAACAATAAAGATACAAAATAAATTGCATACGAATTTTAATTCACGATGAGATAGATTCAGTCCGTAATAAGTCACCAAACATGATATTAATCATATAGAGAAATAATAAAGATACAAAATAAATTGCATACGAGTTTTAATTCATGACGAGATAGATTTTTAAATATTAAAGCAGTGTTGTTCAGGTAATGTAATTTTTCTTTTCAGATCTTTATGGCTTATTTTCTCGTAAATTGATCCGGAAGACATACACTGTGATGAAAAAACAAAAATGTCAGCAACAAGAAAAATCATTGTAAATTAATGAAACTTCAGTAATAAATTTGCCCAAGTAACATATTTAATTGATTAAAGTTTCAGGATCACAAAATAATCTAACGCAAAAAGGACTATTTCAAATATCAAATGATAATCACCAGAATTTTAAATGCAAGCATGCAAACGTGCATGCATTGGGTCATTCAGGAGCTGGATATCGGTTTATGGGATAGAATTACATGCCTGTTGCACTTGATCATTCAACAAAGAGGCGTTTAATTCTAGTTGTGGATGACGTTGGTGGTACCGTCCAATGATGTCTCTGTGACAGCGCGTAGGCTTAGTGGTCAAAGTAAACGGACTCGTAAACTGGCGTGGTTGAGCAGATGTTTGTGGCAGCCTGAAGCTATCGGCCTTGAAGATGATACGAGGTATAGTGGTAAGCGATGCAACCATGCCGTCAAAAGTTTCGAGAGCTCAAATGCCTCCTGTTAGTGTGGTATGATAGTTAGGAGAGGGGTGCCAGTTCAGGTGTCGTCCTTGTCACTTGACCATGGTTCAAAATTACGAGGTCCTTTGCCAAACGCCCTTGAGTAGCTAAATAGTGGGACGTTAATATGCACTCACTCACTAATGATGTCTCATTCGTGCTCAATCGGAGAAAGATATGACGATCTAAAGCAGCACTTCAATTCTCTGTAAAGCATGTTAGGTTACAACAGTGATATGAAGGTGCATGTTTTCCAATTGGAAAATACCCCTTGAATAATGTTCATAAATGATAGAGCAACAGGTTGAATCACCACAGACTAACGTACAGTTTTGAAGTCAGGGTGCATGGAATAACCACAAGAGTGATCTTCCTCATAGAAAATTACTCCCCAGCTCATAATTCCAGGTGCAGGTCTAGTGTGTCTAAGCTGCAGACAGGTTATTTGCAGCGCTCACCTGACCTTCATCACTGACACCAAAGTAGAATCGGGTTTGATCAGAAAACACAACAGAAAACCATTTCTTCATCCTGTGAGTCCTAACTTGACACCACTGTTGTTGCAATCCATAGTGCTTTGGTGTCAGTGGAATGCACACTACAAGTCATGTGGTCAGAGCTCCCTTCGAAGTAATAGAATTCAGTGTGTCACTGTGCTGCCAATTTGAACCTGAATTTCTCCGGGCAGACATAATGCAATATACCACAGCTTTTTGCTGAATGCAGCAGTCCTTCCTCTTTGTAGTGCCATGTAACTGCCACCCTTAACGCCCATTTTTCTTGAAGCAGTATCTTCCCTTGACCACTGTTGCTAACAATCATACACAATGGATACATTTCTGTCAAGCCTTCCTGCAATATCTCAGAAATTAAACCTAACCCTATTTTTCCCCTTTTATGCGACCCTTTTCTATATCAGTGATTGTCGAAAATGACTTTTTGTCTTCCTAAAGATATTCTTGTATAACATTGATTCGCTACGTCAAATTTCAACGATAAATAACGCTCTCTCTCTCTCTCACGAACTTTACAGCGTTTATTTAAAGTAAACTTGATTCGCGCATGCTCGAAGTGGTGCTACTCGCACCATACTTTTGCATCTAGCGATAAATTTGAATCAACGTCATCTTTGAGATATATAAACAAACCTACCAAATTTCTTTTCTAGTACAAATCCTCTTGTCGTTTAGATTTTTACACCCATCATTGTGTATGTTTTTAAAACGAATGCATTTTACTTATCAGTTTATTGTGAAACAATTCCCCATATTGCCTCGAATGCATGAAATATCTTACCATTCTACTATCTTTTAGTTTTTGAAGTGATTTATAATATTTATGGTTCAGACATGATAAATTGTAGGAGCAATATCATATTGAGTGATAAAATGAGCAACGATGGAAAATGTCTGACTGAAGAATATACTGCCGCATAAAATAATTCTTTATGAAAGAATTTCTTATTCTGTTTTTCTCATATTTCCTTTTTTTAGTCCTTATGTATTTTTTTTCCTTATGTAATTTTCTAAATATATCGTATGAATTGTTATTTTTAAAATGAGTATTTTCTAATTATTAAAAGGGAGGAAACTATTTCCCATTTACAGTGCAAGTTATTGTTGAAAGAAAAATTACTTACAAATTTTATTTTGGAAAGTTTGAGCCCTTTTTGGTAAAAAAGAAAATTCTGAGCTCATATACAGTACTGACCTTCAAAATTCTCGAATGGCAAAAAAAAAGTAAGTAATATAACTCACACAAAACTTAGAATATATATAAAATAAAAAAAAGAATCTGCTTTCAATTGGTAACAAACACCGAATCCACTGATTGTTAGAAGATAAGTGAACCTTGTACATGAAATTTTAACAACTTCTAAAGACGTGATACACAAAGTTTTTGAAAACACAGCGAAACTTGTTTTTAGTTAATTCCGAACAGAGATGCTGCTTCTACACATTGAGAAAAGTATACGCCTTGGAAACTAGAGTTAGTTTTTGAAAAAAAAAATCGCATTTTCCTTCAATGTAATTATTACTTGATTTTGTGTACAAAAAACTAATATTTCAAGTGTAATGTACCATAACAAAGGACACTGTGTCGACGATTCATATGCCATTAATCTTGAAGTGTTTTTCTATAGTTAAAGGGCCAATGGCAATGAAAACCGAATCATGCTAGATTATTTCTCAAAGACCTTAAAAAGCCACCATGAAATTTCTTCTATATTACTATATTTTCTTTTAATATGCATTTTGATGATTTTAGAGTTCCGAATTATTATGGTACATTTAATATGTAGCGCAATTCTTTTAAATATGTCACCTGTATCTCAATTTAACTACAGAAATGGCACCCAACTTGGTATGGAAATTTTCGTTGATATAAAAAGTTTCAGTCAAAAAAAATCCCCGACAGGGGTGTTTATGGCCCTGCTGTAACTTAACAAATCGAGAACCAACATAAAACACGGGTATGAAAGAAAAATTCACAAATTCATGCTTGCATATGCGACAACCACACCAATAATTTGGGCTATAAAAATATGCATACGGCTTCGAAGAATATTCCCAATTGAAAATGGTCAGCTGAAGTGAATGAGTGACTGAAGTTACCAGAACGCACATTATTAGTTAAGCTGTATAATCTTAATCAAGCACAGCCCCTCGTGGGTTCAGAACGTAAAAGATACAAAAGGGGCCTTTATCGCTTAGTGCTTTGAAATAAATAAATTAAAAAGTTAGATGAAACAGAGTCACTGACAATTCTTTCTGGTAAAAAACGATCACCAATATCAGAAGAAATAACAATATAAAAATGTTGCAATTAGAATCGCCGACGGATCGCTAGAAACCATTGTTGGTACGAATACCACAGATAAAGGGGAGTATTCCTTGTAACATGCTGCGAATGGACGTAGGAAATCTTGTGCAAATAATGTGTGTGCACGATGTAGTTAGTATGCGGTCATGCCGAATATGGTCGAATTATTTGCCTTGAAAGTGAATGTAGTGAGTCAAACTCAACCTTTTATTATAATTGTGCTTGCATTTTTATTTTTTTGTAACAATTTTTGAATGTACAGTGCTGTAAATGCCTTTTTTGGTGGATTTAGTAACTATTTTTTTACGGAATACAATATTTCCCATGTCATCATACTTCTTCATACTAAGTTTAGAGTCATTTCTCTAGTTAGATCGAGACACTGGTAACACTAAATAGAGTCAGTTTTTAAGAAAATCTCTCTGTATATATAAGTATCTTAGAGTTACTGAGAAATTTACGGTGGGTTATATGATTCTTTTAATGTGGTTGATTTTTTTACTGTCAAAGTCTGATAACGTTACCTGTTTATAGAGTCACTTTACTTGGAAGAATGTTTGAAATTAGGAAATATGTAAGTACCTCTAATATTAACCTCCTCGGTTCTCTTGTATTACATGTATTACAAAAGTTTCATAATTTTTTGTAAAGGCTGAACAGAAAAAAAAAAACCGGGACGGTTGATCATGTGAAATTTAAAGTGAAATACCTCATATAATAATCTCCTTTAGTCAACCCATGGCAGCATCTGTGGATGATAGCGATTTCTATTAGTATCTGAGAATCAAAACATAATGTGTGCACGTCATGAAGTAAATATTTTTCTTCTTATTATATACACATATTAAACTTTTTAAAATATGCTTTTTTTGGATATGTTCACTTTACTAGTTAACAGCAAAAAAAGAATTTTTTAGAGAAATATTAAAGCATAATGACTTGCAAAATTTGTTTGTATCACTTGTGATATAATGGGACCCAATCACTTACGAACATACTTTTTAAGTCAATTTTGTTTTAATCTTCAGTTATATTTTGAGGGATTTGAAGATTGATAGAAATATTTCTTGAGTTAAAATCATTAGATGAGGTGTTTGCTTTTAGATTTTATTCATTTTTCCTGATAATTTTTTTAATGAAATATTTGACACCCGGGTAAATTTTAGAGGTAATGAATCATGATGATTCTGATTTGAGTTTAATTTGAGGAATCAGAAGTGCTCGGCCTTAACAACAGTACAATGTACAGGCTGCAAGGTTTTTCTATGCTTGACTACTACTAAGAATGGTTTCAAGGCATTTCACGAAAATAAAAAATAATGTTATTGTAATAATACTACTATTTATCTAAAACGCCAATAAAATGTGACTTTCAAGTTGAATTTATTAATTGTATGCATTGTATGATTACAGACTAAGATTAAAATAATTACTTCAATCTTGCGTAATACTGAAAAAAAATTCTGATTGTAGTGTCTTGTTCCTGATGTGTCACGTATGATACATACCCCCCAGCTTCTATAAATTAAAATATATATATATTTCACTTTTAAACATCAGAGTGATTAAAACAACTATTTAAGTACTTCTTACAAAATATCAAGCTTTTATTTTTGCCTCGTGCCTGTTGTTGTTGTTGCTAATGCTACCTGTCTGACTAAGTCATACCGAGGCCCACGAAATTCATCATGGGATTAGGCTATATTGTACGCCTGTCGTTAGCCGTAGCTTTGAGCACCATGCAGGTAACAGTACAATTTGGGCTTGGTTGCACCCCAATTTTGAGGGATAACACCCTGATAGTGGTCAGGGGCTTCCCAACTCTCGGGTCTGAGAAGGTTAATTCCATCCTCTGTGGAAAATGTAATGGATTTTAGCTATATATATATATATATATATATATAAGATTATTTAAAGTGCAAGGCAAATTAAAAAACAAGTGTTTATTGAAAATGTGATGAATTTTATATTAATGGACAGAAGAAGCTTAAGGAAAAATTTAAGGAAATAATGTGCATGTATTTATTTTAGGCTTTAAAATACAAATAATTAAATGTTTTTCAGTAAAAAAGTAAGCCTTGAAAATAAATGGATAGGGCATATTTTATCTGACAAAAATTGTACTACAAATCTCATTTGTCACTTTTAATAATAACTGGTATATGGTTGAAATTGATTTAAAATTATACAAAAAAAGTAACAATGGAGGTAATTCTTAATAATATTTGCATTTCATTTCGCATTATCAAAATAACTTGTTCTGAATCAGTAAATGTGGTTATGAAAGACCTTTCTATATTTTGTAATCTATGTTTTTTCTATGTTTTTGTAATTTATGTTTTTTCTACGTTTTTGTAATGTGCAGAGCCTATTTCATCTCCTTCAATTGCAAAAAACATATTCCCCTAAAAAATTGGCAATTGTGAAATTATCTTATATAATAGTTGCCACTAAAAATAGTATGATATTTTACATATGATATTCTTTTTTTGTTACTTAATTTTGAATAATACAAAAGAGAAATTTCTGTAACATGAGAGGGCTGCTAAAGTAAGAAACATGTCTTCCAGGTAAATTATTCCAAAATTTAGTTTAAACTCTTTATTTTCATATAAATACACTGCTGGCCACCGTAAATGCAACACCCTGAAGTAAGCACGCTAATAACATGAAATTTACAACATGCATTAGCGGAGGTGAGATATGTAAATCATTAGAATTTCAGCGCAGACACACATCAAGCACGCCTGTTGCGCCACTTCAAAGTGCTATTTAAGGCTGAAGTTCGGTAATTCTGCTGTTCTTGTGGGTTTTTTTCAAAAAAACGATCAGTTATGTCTCGTAGAAAACAGCGATCAAATATCCTAGTTCGATAGAGGAAGGATAGTGGCCTACCGAGATTGTGAATTATCTTTCAGGGAAATCGGTAGTCGTGTTGGACGAAACCAAAAAACTGTAATGCGGATATGTGACCGTTGGATGCAGGAGGGTACGACGGACCGACGTGGTCGATCGCATCCACCTCAGCGCACCACTTCTCATGAGGACAGGCAAATTGTGCGCATGGCAGTGACGGATCGCTCAGCCACATCACGAACCATAGAACAGCACATTGAGTCTGTAACGCATCATTCAGTGTCTGCGCGTACCATTCGACGCCGTTTACAGCAGAGTGGCCTGTCCTCAAGACGTCCATTGCTTGGTCTGCCCTTGACGCAGAACCACAGACGTCTCCGCCATCAATGGTGCGATGAAAGAAGGATGTGGGCGGCAGAATGGAATGAAGTTGTCTTTACTGAAGAGTTACGCATCTGTCTGCAACACCACGATGGTCGGATTCGAGTCTGGAGACACCGTGGAGAGAGGATGCTAAACAGCTGCATTATGCACCACCACACTGGTCCTGCATCGGGTATTATGGTATGCGGCGGTATTGGATATCACTCTCGCAGTCCTCTTGTACGCATTGCAGGTACTTTAAACAGCCATCGCTACATCTCCGAGGTGTACGATGCTCCAGTTGTCCGTCCTTACCTTCTGGGCTTGGCCACAGCCATATTTCAACAGGATAATGCACGACCACACGGGACATACATTGTTCAAAGGTTCTTCGTCAATCACCAGATTGAATTGCTTTCCTGGCCGGCTCGCTCTCCGGACCTTTCGCCGATAGAAAACATGTGGTCCATGGTTGCTCAACGACTGACCCAGATTACACCCCCAGCAGCCACACCAGATCAACTTTGGCAACGTGTGGAAGCTGCTTGGTCTGCTGTGCCCTAAGAACGCATCCAATGTCTCTTTTAATCAATGAGAGGCGTGTGGCAGTGGTGATCTCCAACAATGGCGACTATTCTGGCTACTGATTCTGGCAGGAACCACACTTCACAGAAGTCTATAAATTTAATCATTTGATACTTGGTCAACATGTTATCTACAAAATAAATTTTGTTGTGCTATCTATTGTCTTTCTCGGTGTTGCATTTACGGAAGCCCCAGCAGTGTATATAAGAAAAATTCATATACTTTACAATTAAAGGCTTTTTAATGTATATTTTATCATTGTTTATAACATCAAAAATTAATAACAGAAAACGCAATAAGCTATTATTTCTTGATTAAATGAAATATTTTGAATCGGAACAAATTCAAGCTATTAATATGCTTTCTTTTATACATAAAAGAAGATATGCTTTTCTTATATGCTGCATTTATCTAACATTATTAAACCTTTACATCAATATTTGTTAAAAGTTTTCTACTAGCTGGGTAAATGTTTATTACTTTTATGTTACGAAGTAAAATATCTGCTTATAAAACACTCATTTTCGTTTGAGGGAGCTTGCTGAATATGATCTATAAAGGGTTTAATGATGCACAACAATCTTATAGAAGCCTTTCAGGAATGGGCGATAAAATCACCTGATTCTAATACAATTCTATCCCTATTAAATTGGGGCACTCTCAGTATTTTATGTACCTTTGAAAATCTAGGCAATATTGAAATGAAAATATTTGTTTCGATATAAGTGATCTTTCGATGGGATAAAAAAATTCATACCCAATTGATTCATAAATATTAATTCATAACTTCAAACATGAATATTTTTTTCTTTCACTTTAATAATTTACAGTAAACTTTTAAAGGGTGCTCTTATCTAATAATAAAATGTAAGATGCATATTTAGAGCATATTTTAGAGGGGAAAATATAAATACAAGCACACGCATAACTGAAGAAATCTTTTTACATGTTGCTTGATCTTCAGTTTTTAAGGATTTTAAAACACTATAAATACACAAGCTATATAAGTTTTCTTTGACTATTATAAGCAAATCTGAAATCCCCGTTTGACCCTTAAGTATATATAACAAAATATCACCATTTATATATACATATATATATATATATATATCGGTATATATATATATATATATATATATATTAATTAATAATAATTCACAATTTTCTCCTGACAGCTTTTCAATCCATCGTGGTCCTTAGCACTCCAGGACTTCGCGTAATAATTAATTTATAGATTATCCCTAACAAGATATAGCTATAACCTTATCCCTTCAAAACTAAAAGTTCAGCATTTTGTAACTAAACCCGACACAATCTAGCATCATCTGAGTATCTGGGTTAATCACAAGAACCTTCTCCAGAAATCATATGATTTTAATAGCATGATGATGTCTATCGGTATAAATAGATGAGATTTTTGGGTTAAAAAAAGACTGTTTTATGTGAACGTCAGATAAACCGACTTTGTAAATGTCTTGCTTTGTGTGTTGATATTGGCTCTATGTTTGTGAGGGTTTTTTCTACATAACCAAAAAATATTAAGATTTAAAAGTGCAAAACCACACCAACCCCGCTTTAACGTCTGGATGGAATCATCTTTTTCCATTTAAAAATGGCTTAGTTCAACGAAAGTATTTTTCACTCACTTCCCCACTACCCCCCCCCCAACAAAATGTAATATTACTGATGATCTAAAAAATCTTTCACACCTGATGTATTATTATACATTTCATTAAGTAAGGCAATAATATCTTTTTTATAAAAAAAATTTGAATTTTAAGTATATTAAAAATAATGATTGAAATTATATAATATTTTTGGCAATTACGATTTTTAAGATTGAAATAACAATTAAATAAAGAAACAAGGTTGAAGGCTGTCAAATACATTCCTTCGTCCTAGAGTCATACGTTTTTCTAATAATATAATTTGCATTAATATAACAAATTGAAATATAAGTAAAAATCCCCGTTTTCTTAGTTCATATTTTCTGAAGTATTCAAATTTCTCATGAAATAAAACGTACGTTTAAAAAAACATACAAAAAATTTCAAAGGGGAAAGGAAGTACCATTTTGGCTTTCTTTTTTAACAAAATTCAAAGCGAAACAAGCCAGGTAACCAAATACTTTGAGTTTCCTCAAAACTAATTACTTTTCCAGTTAAAAATAGATTTCAGCTGTTTCCTAATTAAAGCATAATCGTTGCCCGAAGAAGAAATTATAAATTTAATTAATATTTCTCTTTGAAAAGTAGGACTTGAATTTTTTCCTTTTCTTTTGCTTTTAGTTAAGTATGTTTCGTAAATAGAAGCTTAAGAAAATATGCAAGATTTATCATGTAAAATACTATTGGGATCTAAATCAAATCTTGTTTATTTCCATAGCAAAATCATAGTCTATTTACTTAAATTTCCTTGCATTCATTGATTAAATTAAAATACTCAGTTATTTTTATATTCTGATAAAAAGTACATTTTTTTCAAGCCCCATATAGTTTAATCAATAAATTGGATATGCCTTAATATAAAAGGTTTGGTAGTATGACTTATGTTTTCTATGTGTTTTTTATAAGTAATTGTATTTTAATAGAAATAAAAGGAATTAAAAATAATTTTAAAAACCTCATAAATATTAACAGAAAGAAGTATCAGAGCATATTAAACTTCAAATATTAACAAAAAATAAGGTAGTTAAAGAAATGAACAAAACATTGTATAAACAGAAATGTGTAGAATACACTGATGTCTATTTAAAGGCAACCAGACAGCCGTTTAAAAATAATGCAGAATAACAACATACAAATTTATACGCAATATATATCAAATTTGTATGTAAAGTACATGTTTGGAAAATTATTTATCATATTTAGTCGGGAGGATCGAGGTCCTCTTAGAGCGTTGGGAGTTATCAACCGATCCTCTGACAGAGACGGGAGGCAATACATAAGAACTTACACAAATAACTAAATGGAAGAGTTTCATAACGGTCTTTAAAAGTCTAAAAACTATACATAAACAAGATATCAATCATTGTCATGGCCAAGTAATTTTAGAGCGTTTTTCACATGTTGTATTTTACACTAATGCAACTAATGAACTTTTTACTAACAAAAAGTAGTGTACTGTAATAAAAAAAAAATTTAAAAATGATTAGATTTAAATATGATTTGTCTCATCTAGGACATAAATGCGACCAAATGCCGAAAACCCAAGGTCAATTGGTTGCTTATTGGCTGAGAAAAAGGTACGACAAAATATGGAACGAAGACGAAGACGAAATTTGCGTCCCAATAGCGCTTTTGTTCCACTGCATGAAAAACGCGCTAAAAACACAAACAACTAAAAGGAAGTGCAAAAAACACTTATCGGTATAGGAATACAGTAAAAAAGTAAGAAAAGAAATAATAAATAAAACTTTAATATATTTTATTTCTTCGTAATTAAAATATATTAAAAAAATACCTATATTCATGGAGTAATCTTTTGAATAAAAATCCTAAAAAGACAGAAATTTCACTTATATTATTTATTGATAACAACTATATCTTGGAAGACTCATCTTTAATTAGATTTACTCGGAATCTCTCTCTTTTCCTCAGTGAACCTATTTGTAAGCTTTCTAATAACTTCACAAATTCCACTTATCTACTATCACTGCTTAGTATATTAAAAAATAACTCTTCTTTCATCTGCATTTCATTTTCATTAAAATAATAATAATTCCTATTTTCATATATCACGATTCGCTCATAATGTGAAATTCTCAAATCAAACGTCATAAGGGAATTTCAAAGATAAGTTAAGAGAAAACAAGTGTGAGTAACCGCTACGATATAATAATGTAAAAATACTACAAAAAATAATCATATTTACGAGCCAATAATATTAAAATGTGAGTTTTGTTGAACATGTGTTAAAACTTACGATACTCAGTTAATTACAATTTTATATTATGCATACATAATTCAAATTTTGATGAATGACTTATTTTTGTTCGAACTGAAATTTCAAGAATTAAAGCATTCATTACATAAACATTGTGTTATTCTAATACAGTGTTTCTTCAACTCGAGATCGTGAAACCAATTGCAGGCCCATAATTTGCAGTTGGGGTCACCAAAAATTTTAGGATTTTTGACATATCTTTTTTGTATAAAATAAATCATAGTTTAAAAAAAATTGAAAAACACGTTTTTATATTGAATCGAACTAAAAAGTTTAAAAAAAAATTCTTAATTTAAGAATAAAATGATTAACTATAAAATTAATGCCATTGGGGGAAAAGCGTGGGGTGCTTTATATTAATTGTTATAATTTCTTACTTGTTCTATTCCGAAATGCTGAGTTAGTGCAAAAATGTAGAACAAAGCACCCAACGTTTTTACCACAATGACATTAATTTTCTCGTTAATCATTTTATTCTTATTTTAAGAATTATTTCGATTCACTATAAAATCTTTTTTTTAGTTTTCAAAACTATCATTTATTCATTATCCTTGAGTTTGATATTTGGGGCCGGAATTACGGGGCTTCTTGAACTATTCTTGCTCTTTAATGGACATTAATTAACGGGCCTGAAGGGTATTTATTCTTTCCGTTTACTGGACCTCGGATGAATCCCGTAATGTTCTATTTCAAAGATTCCGTCTCTATAGATACAAGTCATATTAATAAAAATAGGTTAAGAATAAATATAGAGTGTCAATCGTACTATCATGTTTTAAATGTATTGCTGTAATGTTAATTCGTATCATCACTTATAAACGTATTGCTTTATAAAAATAACAAAGTATTTAGTAGTTAGAACATAAATTATTTTTTTGACATGCAAGAGTCCTTTTTTTATTTCCATTTTCAGAAAAACTAGACAATTGTTTATATTATGATAAGTAATTGCAGTTTATTTGTATTAATAACAAGTGTATTCGCTTTTAGGTTGAAACCTTAATCTTTTATTTGCTAAATTTGGAAGTAGTCACCAAATCTGGAAATGGTAAATGGAATTAGTCACCAAATCTGGAAATGATATATGGAATTAGTCATTAAATTTGGAAAACGTTATTCCTGATGATCCTAATCAGGACAATGGAACAAGATCATAAAATTATTGTATTGTCATCGGTCCGTGACAAGTGCGCAAAATTTGGAATTAATCTGACCTTTAAAAGTGTGTAAAAATCGAGTTCAAAGATTCAGTTACATACAAGTGAAACCTGTAAAAGCGTGTTAATAACTTGTTCTCAATTAACATTAATAATAATTATTTAATTGTTTACTAATATTCTTATTGAGTAAAGTCACAATATAGGTAATTTAATTGTTTATTTATATACTTGTTGGAATATCAATCAAATCTAAAGAATACTAAGGAAGTACTTACTCTATCGGTGTCAACTGTATTATTCCAAGATTTAATAACATAATTAAAAATAACAAAGCACATCCTTCCAATTGATACTTAAATCATGCATATGCCGTTGTTAACAAAAAATAATGTTCTCAGAAGTTAATTCAATGACTACATTAAATAAAAAGATTATAGTTTATGTATAATTTACCGTGTAATTACATCATGTAATATTTTTTACTTTGTTAATTAAAGTTTCTATAACGTTATACTCAAGGTAAAAACTTATTGCGGCTGTTTATTACTGGAAAATAATAATATTCTACAAATAAAACACGTATAGAAGTACTCAGTCATGCGTAAAATTTGCGCAATGCTTATGGGGTCGCACAAAATTTTTGTACAAGAAATGCTCACTACCCCGAAAAGTTAAGGAATACTTGTTTTAAAGGTTAAAATTAAAGTGTTTAAAATTTATTATAAATTATCCTTTTCCAACTTTTCGTATAAAAGGATTATTGATTGTCTTGACCTACTAAAGCAAGAGTGTTAGAATCTTTTACTTCAGGCAAAGTGTTCAATTTTTTAAAAAAAATTATGACCTAAGGGATTTATTGTGACGTTTTTCTCCGGGTTTATGTTGTCAATGAAGTTTTAAATGTTCTTCTTTGAGAGTAAACGCGCTATAAATTTCACAATGTTTTTCTTAGGCCAAAGTATTCGAATAAGAATCATGTAGCATTTTTATCGTCCATTAGAGGAAAAGTTTCAGACATGATTCTTTGACCTCTATGCTGGAAAGAGGTAAATCCTGCACGAGCGATTTTTATGATTTTTATAGATTTTGTATTTCCTAAAGTGCGTGTGAGTTTAATATATATTATAATTTTGAATTATTTACTTCGTTGTATGACTAAAATTTGAAACAACTAACTATATATATATTCGGTACTTCAATTTGTAACATAAAAGTTAGTTCACTAGAAATATTAATTTTTAAATGAATCTATTCATTTAGGCTTAGTTTATTCTTTAAAATATCTAACACTAATGTCTTTCCTTTACAAAGAAATGATTTTCTTATTTATAATGTACCATGCACAAATTCATATTTTTATGCATTTAAATAAGTTACATCTATGATAAATTGCACTACGAAGATATTTTTGAAAAATTATGACGTAAAACATTTTTAACATAACTGAAAATTCTCATAGTATTACTTTCTTGTGTGTTTTGGATATTTTAAAAAATTATTAATTTTTTTACGTACCATAAAATTAAAGTACATTTTACATCACATTTCAAGCAGATATATAAACCCGGCCATCAATTGTGCATCATATATGAATAATGCTATTTAATACAGAAAGGTAAATATTTTAGCTTAAAATGTAAAATGTAGTTAATATCTGATTTCGGCGGTTATATTACCAAGGTATACGCTGTGATAGTATAAAACAAATTGAAAAAAATATTAGAATATAAAATTAAACTATATATATATATATACGAAAATTATAAGTAAAAGGAATTTTCTTACCTTTTGTGAATAATGGTAGCCAAAGTTTATTCCACAGACATTTTTAATTGTATAGTCACTCAAATGATTTAAAAAATATCTACAAATCACACGGATAATATCTCTAAAATGTACAAAAATGAAATGCTTATATTAAGTTAAGCAAGCATCAATTACTCATTAAAATTCTTCTTTCCACCTGAACTAACATATTTAGAATAATTACAAATGATGCCAACTTAAGAAACACATTTTTAACATCAGACGATTATATATGAACAAATAAATGAAGTAATCATATAAATTAGATTTACATGAATTATTGAATTAAAGCAGACGATAATAATATGGAACAGAATTTTTAACAAATTATAACTTCCAAATATTTAAGTAGTCAATTAAAAACTCGTTTTTTTTTAAAATATAAAGAAAATAAATTTAAGTAGAATTAAATATTTTACCCAGTACGTTACAATTTTTTTTCAATATAAATGAAAGTAAATACAATCTCATGAAAAAAAATACAATCTTTTTTTTTATACAGAATTTCATGAATAGCAATAGAAATTAGAGGTTTCAGCTGAATAATGTTGTTCGTGAGATTTCATAACATTTTTCCTGTTGTTGGCTCAGTTATTTTTACCGATCAAGAAATATTAAATCTTTCAAATATTTTTGATTTGAGAGTTAATTAATAATTATTGATTATGCATTTTTATTTGCGTAACATATTCCATACGTTAATTTTATTATTTTATTGGATAAATTTGCAATAAATTGAAATTGTATACTATAATTGTATATATTTATTTATAGATATTATTAATATTTGATGGTGCTACTTTCTGACAAAATAAATTAAAATTTTCCAGGTCATCATTATTTACGAAAACTAAAATGAGTGGCGATATTTTTATTGCACATAATTTAACATTTATCAACCTTAAAGTCCAGCGTATAACGCGCCCTTTTAATACAAAAAAATAAGATCGGAATTTACGGATGGGTGTGTTATACAATAGGAAAGAAAATGAGAGCTTTAAAAATAAAAAAAAAACAAGATCAGCATAGGAAAAAATTAGATTTACATATAGATCGAAACACTGCTTATTTAAAAGAAATTACTTTACTTATGAACTTAAAAAGTTTTAGTTCTAAAAATGTACTATTTTTTTTCCTAAGGGTTTGAATAATACCTCGAATAAGTTATTACAAAACAAAAGAGCATTTCGCATAACAGCTTCAGATTTCTTCGTCAAAAAAGGGCGTTGTGTGTTGTTATATGGCGAATTTATCTACAAATTAAAAATTCCAGCTTTATAGTTTCGATGCGCGCATACACCGGATTTTACGATAAATGTTAAATAAGAAATTTGTTTTATATAAAAAGTACGAGAAAAATTTCAAGAGCATTTCATTATTATGATCTACAAAAATATTTCTTAAATGTATATGAGCCGCCCATCTGGTATAGTGGTTAATGACGCTGACTGCTGTGCCGTAGGGCCTGGGTTCGAATCCCGGATAAGGCATGGTTGTTTATAAATGTATAGTGCCTTCGTGGCATGGGGGTACTCTAAATAGCTGTCGAGCCGCATGTCCTCTCGTGAGGTTGGTGGAAGGGGAAGAGAGGTGGGAGGCCCCTGACCACTCCCAGGGTGTTCTCCCTCAAAATTGGAGTGGACCCGAGCCAAATCGTACTGTCACCTCTATGGTGCTCAAAGCTACGGTAACGACAGGCGTACTATCTAGCCCAACGCTATGTTCAATTTCGTGGGCCTCGATCTGACTACGTCAGACAGGTGACATTAGCAACAGCAATAACAACAATAAATGTATATGAAAGAAATCGATTTGTGACCAATTATGTGGTTTTAGAATACTTACAACACATTCAAATTTTATACCAATACATAACCTACCTTAAAAAGTTTGTTATTATTAGGTCTTCCAACAGTCAAATTTTGAATTTGCTTCTACTTACATCGGTGGAAATTCAATTTATGCTAATTTGTTGGATACAGTTAATTTTTGAAACACAAATAAAAATATTTTCCACGATAGTTTCAATGGAAGATAAATTTATTTTATCCTTCTTTATACACATGTGAAGAGTACATGCGTTTGAAAAAAATTTTTTGTCTATGTAAAATAATAAATTTATGCCTGATTTTCAAATGGCGCAATTAAACTTCAGAGGTATTATGAAGTTTTGGCTTCTTTCATGAGTATTTAAGCCGAGTATTACGAATACAAATTTAACACTCATTTAGAAAAAGTTGACAATTGGATGAAAAAAGATTACTGATAGCACATTCTGGAAAATATTTATAATATACGTAAGTTTCCACTATTCTAAAGAGCTCCCAAATAGCACGTGCATGTAAGTAATAATATTTATTTCGTCTCATAAACTGGGAGATACTTTCCGAATATTTTGTTTTAATCTTGCGTTCTGCAAAATAGAAAAGCCAGAGTTTTCCAGTTCGGAAGTTTGGGTGAAAGACCATATTGTGGAATCACACCTGTTCTTGTTATAGAATTGTAAAGTGAAGAATTGGGCTGAAAGAGCAGCTGTAGAAATTGTGATTTTTAGTGAGAGGAACTGATTTGAATTTTATTTTTAAAATCGTTTTTAAATTGAGAAAGTTCTTTTCTATATTCTAATTTGAAGTAAAATAATTTCTTGATGTTTGTCTTGAGTTTCTTTTGTGATTGGTGTAGGTGAGGAGCTTGTAACCTTTCACGCTCATGGACCACATCAATAAATTAATAAAGACCTGCGAAAAAATAGTATAGTCAGAAAATTTATATAAAAATTGGAGGTTTGTCTTACAAGAGTACATCTGATTCTGAGGGAAGAAATAGAAATATGGTAATACAGCTATATATATATATGTCAGGTTTGGAAAGTTTAACTTCAAAATTAAGTAAATAATACATAAAAATAGAGCGAACTTTTTACTACCACGTAGGAATTTGAGGGTAAATAAGACTATTTAAAGGTAGAGTGCGCGCTGACGTAGAGAGACACCAGATTCCAAAACCAAGCCGCCAAAGATCATCGCCTCGAAGCCTCACCTACCGGCCTGCCACCACTCGTCCAATTGCTAAGCTCCATACTATCCAGCATGAAAATGCAACTTAACCAAGACCTTTACAGGACTTTTTCTAGCCAGATGAGGGTCTGAGGGTTCCCAGAAACCCATGTACCCGAAATTATATCCGTAGATAGTGACGTAGAGAGAGAGAGTATAAGCAAAAGGAATGATTGGTGACTCCTCATTGCGGTGTTGTCTTTAGTTGTATTAGATTGGACACCAAATGGTATATATATATATATATACTGCTTTTCAAAAAAAAGTTAAAGCCACATCAAAATACTGAGAATTTTTTATTATTAAGGAACAAAAAAAGATGATCATACAGAACGAAATTACAGAATACATTTAAAACAAAAGCTACAAACCCTTACATTACTAGTGGGAGATGATAGTTACTTTAGTCTGAACGTGAAATCTGACATTTTTTTTTACTTGATTAAATCTTCATTATCCAGTTAAATATGTATTCTTGAAATTCATTAAGTTTCCTCCAAGAGTGTGTTTGTCAGGTTTGTTCTTGTTTTTGAATTAATGTTCTTCATTTTACTAAAAACCTTTCCACATATGTAGGTACACCTGTCCCTCGACTTACACGGTTAATTAGTTCCTGAGAAACCATGTAAATCGAAAATTAATATTTGTGTATGAAAAACCGTGTAAGTCGAAAAAAGCTAAAACCATGGGTTTTAAAGCATTTTTAAATATAAAATAAAATAAAAAACAAACAAAATTGACATAGTTATTATACATTCAAAGTGTTTTCATCTAGACTGCTATCGCTATCACTTTCAACGATAGCTCTTTTTCTTTTACGGGTTTGTGTAATTTCACTTTCATCGCTCGATAATATTATTTCATTAGACGCTGTTTCGGTAGTTGACATGTTAGGATTGATTTCATTTCGGCGAGACATAGAAATGAAATTTGTAATTAGTGACTGTGATTTGTTTTTACTAAGAACGTTGTAGACTTCCTCGTATTCATTTAAAGATTCAGTAATATTTCGTTGTAATCGGAGAGCCCGGTCAAGATGCGGATCATTTTGTTAAAAATAGTTGACCAATTTTCTTCCCAGCTCAAGCCCCTCACGAACAACTTTTGCTGTGAATGGATTATGGGCATATCCATCAGCAACTGTTTCATTATCACTTTCATTTTCGCTTGTGATATTCACCATGTCAATTAATTCATCTTCACATATTTCTTTATCTGCCATTATTTCGATAATATCCGCTTCACTTAAATCTTCGAAACCTTCTCCACCCAATGAATGAGCCAACTCAATGATCTGAGAATATTCTTGCTCTAATGGTATTCGAGGATTTGCACTTTCAACTACATCAGGCCATACTGCTTTCCAACATGCATGAAGTGTTGATTTTTTAATCTCAGCATATGCCATACCCACATGTTTAACACAATCTAAGATCGTGAATTTTTTCCAGGCATCGATAACTGAAAGAGATCTATCATTCTCCAACTGATCTAAAATATACCGAAAGGCACGTTTGATGTACAAAGCCTTGAAAGTTGAAATTATCCCCTGGTCTAGTGGTTGTAATATGGAAGTTGTATTTTTGGGTAGAAACACAATTTCAACATTTTCATACTGCAGATATTTAGGGTGGCCTGGAGCATTATCAAGTAGGAGAAGGACCTTAAAAGGCAAACCTTTTTGGAGTAAATATTTTTTAACGTCTGGCACAAATCTGTTATTAAACCAATCAGTGAACAACGTGGCAGTAACCCAAGCTTTCTTGTTCGCATTCCAATAAACGGAAAGATTATTTAAGTTTATTCCTTTAAACGAACGTGGTTGCTTTGATTTGTTAATTACCAATGGTTTCATAATATAATCACCAGACGCGTTGCTACAAAAAAGAATCGTTATACGATCTTTTGCTGTTTTATGGCCAGGTACAGATTTACTATGTTTAGCTATAAAGGTTTTTTCAGGCATTTTTTCCAATATAATCCAGACTCATCCGCATTGAAAACTTGGTCAGGGGTGTAAGATTTAGCAGCAATAATTTCAGCAAATTTTTGTGGATATTGTCGTGCCGCATCTGTATCAGCAGTTGCTTGCTCACCTTTTAATTTCAGATTACGTAAAGAATGCCTTTTTTTAAATTTTTCGAACCATCCATGACTTGCAATAAAAGGCACTTTATTCGCAGAAGTGGACGGTAATTGATTGTCAATTTTTTCGTATATCTTTACAGCCTTATTTGTTATGATATTGGTATCGATTGGAATCCGTTTTTGATTCATGTCTTCTAGCCATATCATTAATGCCTTTTCCATACGTTCCATTGCAATATTTCGTACACATGAAGTTGTATTCATACTTGTCCGCAATCCAGATGCTACACTTTTTCTAATAGAGTCTTTATTTTTTCTTATTGTTCTTATAGTTGCTTCGTTCATGGAATAACTTTTAGCAATATCGATCACACTTTCTTTATTACGTAGACGATCCAAATATTAATTTTGTCTCTAAAGAAATAACTTTTCTCTTTGTCTCCTTTTTATTATTTTTTGTGGGTGCCATGGCAATCCTGAAAATTTTAATTAAATGGAAATTAAAAATGGAAATTCCCTTTTTTGATAACATACATAAACAAAATTGATAAAAATATATCAAAACAAAATAGATAAAAATATATGTGCATACTATTGTGAATTATGACGCCCTCAAGGGTAATCTTATACGCATATACTTGCACATGCAATGTTGCCAAATCAATGAATTAAAATTATGTGGAATTTGGCAGTTTAAAAAAAAAATTTTTTTTTAAAAAACCGTGTAAGTCGAGCACCGTGTAAATCGAGGGACGGTGTACTGTTAAAAAAAAAGACATGAACAATACATTTTTAAGACTTTTTGGATACTTGTCTGTGGTTACGTACTTCGAATACAAATCGAATCATGTAAGATTTTCAAGAAACTTGCATTGTGTAACACAGGATCACACGGCATATATATAAATTGTAATTCAAGTCCAGGTTGAACACTTTCAATATATGTTTGAAATCATGAGAACATTCTAATACGAATTTCCTCCTCACGAAAATCGGGAAAATCTGTTTTTAAATTCCTCTTTCAGATTTGAACTCATCCATAAGAGTTCTTAACACACTCATTTAGTTTTGGAAAATAATCAGAATTCTTATTTAGCAACTGGCTCTCCCCTACTTGCCTTCAAATCAGATTGGAGTAATGTGGTTACTAATATTTTTTTCTTAAATTATATATTTAACATCTTAGTTATAGCAGATATATTTCTGAAATCTAACTCACATTTATTCAAAGCTTGTGTCAGACACCAAAAGGAGGGTACTATTAAGTCAATTCATTTTGGGACGAAACTTCGTGTAATAGAAGTACTCCATTAGAATGCTGAACCCTCAATGTATTAGCGCCGAATGGCCAGTCAATTCTAAGAAAATAGTCTTCAAAATTCATACTTAGCTTCATAATGACCTCCAGCGACGCAGTGGAATAGTCGGTAGTGTACCTTCTTTCGAAGCTTGCGGATAGGGCTCTAGTCAATCGGTCAACTTTTTCAATTTTTTGAATTATTTTTAAAAATAAATAAATTCATTTAAAAATGACTCATTAAATATTTTGCATAATTATAAAATAATTAGTTTAATAATAATTATTATTATTTATTTTATATATTATTTCATAATATATATAATATTTTATTTTAATATAATACATTTCACATTATAAAACTATTTCTAACAAATTTTCATATAACATATAATTTATTATTTATTATAATATATTTTATTGTAAATACTATTTATTAATATAAATATATTTATAAAATATAATATAAATATTTATATAATTTTAGTAATTATTTTACTTTATCAAATACAAAATAACTACATAAAATACCACACACACACATTTATTATTTAATAAACGTGTTTTACATAAATTTGTTTAATTTTAAAAAATAATTAAATGAATTGAAAAAAAGTTGATGGCGTAACTCGAACTTTACCTGGTGGAGAAGAAAGCAAATGCACTGTCAACCATGCTACAGCGGTGTTGGAGGTAGTTAAATTTAATTGTATGCAAGCTAAGCAGGAATTTCGAAGGCTAGTTTCTCCGAATTCACTGGTCATTCGCCGCTAATACATTGAGGGTTGAACATTCTAATGGAATACTTCTATTACACGAAGTCTCGTCTCAAAAAGAATTGCCTTAGTCGTGCCCTTCCCTTACCAGATATAAATCTGGGGCTCGTGTTTATACCCTTAAGTACAATGACACTGGGTAATTTTTCTATAATTATAAAATATCTATCAATGACATGGATAAAAATACCTACTTACTGCAGTATCTATTACATCCCTTGATCATCCATCGGTACAGAATAAAATTTATTTATTTATTTATTTTGCTTTTAGATTTAAGTTTATTGAATACATCTCTTGCGAGATCCTTCACATGCCTCTCTACTGTTACACTATACAATTTATTACTTTATATGGCTTGAGCCTGTGATGAAACCTGCACTCTGAAGACATTCTTTTACAAACTCTCCATCCGCAAAGAATATTCTATGCTTAGCAATTGTTTTTGCTATCATGTAGCTAACATGAACACTATTTTCAGATTCTTTATTCACTCTAGTGAAAAAAGACTACTAACAATTTAGCTGTGATTTATTACATTCACATTATTATTTGGTAAATGTTTTTCTAATGCAGAATATGATTATTTCTCACTATGCTTTGTGGCATAATGTCTCTTATAATGTTGTATTCTTTCCTTACAGCTACACAATCGTTGCAAATAAGGTTGCTTTACTGTTATGTTCAACAAAGAAAGAAAAACACAATTGACCACTTCTCTTGAAAAAATCACATTTTTCATTCAGCTTTTCTTTTTTTAACACAGTTTTATTAGCTTCATCTGTATGTAATGGAATCTTTGAACTTCATTTTTGCCCACTTTAAAAGGTCAGGTTAGTTCGAAATTTTGCACATTTGTCAAGGACAATACAATTATTTAATAATTTTTATTAATTACAATTATTTAACTCCATATTTAATAACTAGAAGATTAAGTTACAACCCTAAAACGTAAACGCTCATGGTTAATGCAAACAACAAACAGACAAACAAAAATGTTCTTTTTGTGAAAAAAGGGAGGATGTGTCAACAGTTTCTTAGTTCAATTAACAATCGTTCTGTCTCGAAAACTGGTATGGCTTTAGTGCCCAGTATTTAACAAGGGCAGAATAGCAGGGATAACAATCATGTTCAGCCACCTTACAGTCCCGAACTCACACTAATCGATTTCCATCTATTTGGACCTTTGAATAGACCTTTTGGAAAAAAAGAACCGATACTGTAAGACTCAGCAACCCATATTAATGTGGTTGCACAACTGTGACACTGATTTCTACGATGCTGAATTCGATGATTTGGTGTACCGATGGAAAAAAATACCTCGATAAGTATGGCATGTAGTTGTTGTTGCTTATGCCACCTGTATGACGTAGTCAGATCGAGGCCCACGAAATTCATCATGGCAACGGGCTAGATATACGTCTGTCATTATCCTAAGCTTTGAGCCCATGAAGGTGACAGCACGACTTTGCTCACGATAGATGGCGACACCATTCGGACCCATAGATTTAGCGAGCACTTTCTCTGGTTGTACTCGGCGAGTATTTGGGGGCGTCAGTCATCGAACCCAGGCCTTCCGGTCTGGCGTCTTATGCTCTTACCACTAGGCTATCCACCGCTACCATGGCGTGTAGAGAAGTAATATGTACCTGTGCCTTCCTACATTGTATATATATTTTTTAATTACTGAATAAACGCTTTCTCTGATGGGGCGGCTTGTTACCTTACTTTTTGAAACTCCTTTGTATTATATAAGCTCACATATTAAAAAAAATGTGTTTTTATCTTAAATAGATATTTTAAACTCTGAAAAATAGCTTATAATAAATTTCAGCGTATTAAAAAATAGATAAAAAAGCATCACAAACCCAAGAGCACAATTTTTCCTCGTACACTTAGCATTCATAAAAGCTTTCCTTCCTTTTATTTATTACAAAAACACAGGAATATATATAAATGTTCCTATTTGTATCTGTATTTAGTTATCTGGAATAGGTTCTCAATCAGGTGAAGTAACAGATATTTGTATGTGCAGACAAAAAAAGAGAGTGTTTTAGCTCATTACAAATATTTTTTATTTCTCCTTTTACTTGTTACTACAGTAGAATTAAATTGTAAAAATCTAATCAGTTATCATAATTTCTCAAACAAGAGTCTTTAATCAGACTTTCAATATTAAGAAATGTTTCGCTAAGTACATGGATGATGTGCTTTACAAATATGACTTTTTAAAGCCTTTAAAATCACGATATTTGAAAAACAACCCTTTGTCAAAAGTTTTCTTTACAGAAGATAAGGAATTTCAACAACTATAAAGAATGTCGTAAAAATATCTTTGGGAGCAGGGCATTCTTATACAAGCCCTCTGAACATAAACTGCGAACCATTTTATAGAGATCGTGAAGAAGCCCATTTCAAAAAGGCATAAAATTGAATGATTTTGATATAGTTCTATCGTAAGGACCTACAATACATGTTTTTTATACATAACTTACTAATATGACTTATCATCATTCAGTGTACTCAGAAACTTTTAGTAATTTCAGATAAATAAATAAAAATAACTTTAAAAAAATAAATCGATATTTATTTTTAAAAATATTCAGAAAAAAAAGTTTGTCTTTAATATTTTACAACAAAAAGTAACGCATAATTTAATAAATAGAAAGATAAAAAATGTAAAATAATACATGCAATGCATATTTAATAAATTTAATGGTACTGTTAATTTTAGCTGATCTTTTTCTCAGAAAATTAACCCTTTATGTAGGTAATACACTCATGTCCATAAATTAAGGATAATTCAGAATCACACAGAAATTGAACTCGAAAATAAAAATTTCACCTGTAGAATTATGACACACATCTTGAAGAAGAATATGCAACTTACAGGAAACCACCAGATGGCGCGGATAGTACGTCACAATGACGAGAGTAAAAGAGAGAGGTATATAAGGAATGGTGGAAAAGAAGTAAAAGTGCTCAGAAGCGCTTTAAAAGCCTTTCAGTTCAATAACCGCATAGTTAAGACACAAAGAAAGCATTTGGATGATTTTTTACGTGGTAGAATTATCGAACGACTGGAATGTGAACGTACCCAGCTAGAAGTATCCGAGGAACTTGGAATAGCCAGAGTGTCATCTCCAGGCTTTGGCAACGATTTCAAGATGATGGTAATGTGAGTAGATGTTACAAATAGGTCGCCCCGAGTTAAAATGCCGAATGAGGACCGGTATTTGGCAGTTACTGCCAAAAGAAACAGACGGAGCACAGCATCAGACCTATCTCGTCAGCTCTCTTCAGCTACCGGTACGACAGTTTCAAGGCAGACCGTGTACAGACGCTTAGGGCACATTGGTCTATATGCTCATAGGCCTGTCAGATGTGTTCCCTTACCGCAACTCATTGTCGCCTGCGATTAACCTGCAGTAGAGAGCATGCATTGTGGACACTGCAACAGTGGTCTTGTGTGATGTTTTTCGACGAGTCCAGGTTTAGTTTTCAGTCTGATTCTCGCCGGACTTTCATATGGAGAGCGCCAGGTACCCTTTACCACCAAGAGTACACCATTAAACGACACCGTTACGGTGGTGCAGGATGGCTCGTTTGGGGAGGAATTATTCTTGGTTCCAGAACTGACCTGCATGTTCAGAGTGTAACGGTGACAGGCCATGGAACAAAATGTACGTTTGTTTCGGGGTGCCATGGGTGCTGAATTTCTGTTTATGGATGACAACGCCCGTCCTCACCGTGCAAACATTGTAGACGAATGCCTTCAATCGGAGGATATCACCCGTATGGATTGGCCAGCATACTCACCGGACTTGAATCCAATAGAGCATGTGTGGGATATGCTTGGCCGACGAATTGCAGCCCGTCAACCCTCTCCACCTGTCTACCGGAACTTCGGAGGGCATTGCTTGATGAGTGGAGTAATATTCCCCAAGATCAGATTGATAATTTGATACTCAGCATGCGTAGGCGTTGTAAGGCCTGTATTGCATCGTCCGGGAGACATACTCCGTATTAACCATCATACTAACCATGTTATACTGTTTTTTGTAAATTGGTTCTTTTTTGAAATTTGCTCCAGGGAGTAAAAATTGTAATTTTTATTAATTATGTAAAACAAATAGCATCTTTTTTGCTGTTTACCTTTTGTTTAATAAATAGATTTTACAAATAAATCAAATTTGTTTTGCTTCTGTCTCCTTCTTTGCCTGAACTTCATTATCCTTAATTTATGGACATGAGTGTAGATTAGATCGTAAGAATTCATTCTTATTTCATTCGCTTTTATTGCTGATTCCAACCACAAATGAGGAGAATAAAAATGTTATTTTAATTGGAATTTTTCTGTAAAAAAAATGACAATTTTGACAATTGTTCTAAAAATAATCTATTGTTGCCCGTTTCTTGAAAGATTTCAATAAAGCATTACAAATGAAGGTATAAATTATAGTAAAATTTAGAGTAATTAATATTTTGCATGTGATTTTGTTCTTAATTCCCATATTATTCCATTACTCCATTTTTACGATTTATTTTATATCCCTCATTGTCCCATTTTCTTACAAGTTACGTAGCTATTTTGCTTTAGATGTACTGTTAGTACTCCAGTGTAATAATATAGAGCTATATATGTAACATTTCGGAGAACTGAGAGTTTTCTTATAAAATTTCGCGCAATTTTTTTTTATAAACATATTTGAATTGAACGATGTCTTTACCCGTGATAATTGAGAACGTCCTTTTCAAAGCTGCAGGATTTACATTCAGTCATGTTGAGATCAGCTGTTGGAACATAGATTTTTATTGTGTTTATTTACGTGATGGCCTAGCAGGTGTTTGTACCAATTGTCCTTCAAATGTATGAAATTGAGCTAGCTGATTGGTTCACTTTTTCAGTGGAACTCTTATCACTTTTAAGTTGTACATAATTGGAAAGGTATTTCTCAAAGTTTAAAAAGCGTGTAAAATTTCAACAAAGTGTTAAGTTAACATTAAAACTTTTTCAAACATTTGTTGATCAATATTAGTTTGTGTCAAATCCCACTCGCAGACAATTTTACTCATAAGGTGTTAAATTTTTGCTAAGTATACAATGTATGCTACATATCTGGTGTATTAATTTAATCCTTATGCTCCATTGCGAACTGGAATTATCTGACCTTGTTCAAGGCCGACAATATAGTTTTCGAACAGGGGTTGTCGGCTACTATATATATATATATATAGCTTATATCTTATAATGTGCGGAAAACAGTTCGTTCATAGAGGTTTGCTGTTATTTCTTGATTAAGATTCTCTGCAGTTTGACGTATTATTACTCTTTGGTTGGACTAGATAACTTTAACAATTCATCTTTCCCAGGAAGCATTCAGTAGCCTGTGACGACCACAAGCCTGAATTTGAGACTTGGTTTTCTACTTAATAATCTAGTATCTTTAAATATTAATTACTGCTGCTCTAGAACACTTTAAAAGTGCATCCGTTTTGCTAATACAAATACTGACGTCTCGAGAGCCTTCAATCATCCCATGTTCCAACAGTCACATTATCCTCCCGATTTCTTCGCAATCAAAACAGTGAAATTGGTGATTAACTATCCCTTATTTCCTTTAATTGCTATCTTGCTCTGTAGGGGCAACAACGGGAAGTTACAAGCGATCTCCGTATTAGAGTCAGTTGATCATAATAATTTGACCACTCAGTGTATGTGCTAAGGGGGTCACCAAAATTTTTCATTAACGTTAAAATTTCCCTCTTTTACAGACTACGAAAAGCCTCATGGGAAGATTGAAAGGTGTGCCATACTAGACTAGATCACTAAACAGTCCCCAACGAAAAAACTTGTATTTGATCAAGAATATTGTTCAGGGGGATGTTCAAAATATCTTGGGGGTTTGTGATGTCCCGCTGATACATAAAGGAAGGCCTCGGTGATAGGAAGTCTTAGAACCACGGCACTGAAATGATACTGGCTGTCAATTCTAAATGTACTAATACGAATTGCCCCATTATAGTAAAAATATTCAATACAAATTTGTGTATTAAAAAGTATGAAAATATAATGAATTACTAAATAAGATGCAAATAACGTCCGAATATGTATATAAGTACAAATAAATTATAATAGATAAATAGATCTTAGAGCTATGTTAGAAAAATAAACCACAAGAATTGTATAATTTTAAGTACTAACGGCTTTCAGTATGCCAGTTTCTTAAGATATATACCGTATTTGTACAAATCTAAGCCACGCTTTTCTTTTCTAATGTTAATGCTTCTGAAAATCGAGAGTGCTCAAGAATCGAAGGCGGAAATATTCGTGGGATGGAGAAAATTGAACATGACACCACTCTGACGGTTAGAGCAATTACAGGATCATGTGTAAGTTTTTAATACTAACAAAATAAATGAATATATAATTCACTTTTATTAGTTCTCCTTTTAAATTATTTAAATTCCTTAAATATCGGATATTGATAAGCTATTCTAAAATATTTTTTTATTTTTTACAAAAAAGTGTTGGGAATTTGTAATCCCGCTTAGAATCGATGGCGACCTAGTTTCGAATAAAGGTGATAATTTCTAAACAATGTACAGTTTGGCAGCATATTGTGACCAAAAATACAACTTAAATCAAGCATAATAAAGCAAATAAACTAGTAAAGATATTCTAATGGCAAAGTATTTTTTCCTTCGAAACGAAAGATATGTTTTGCAAATTAAAACCCTTTATCCTTTCCTCCTTTTTCGATTTTCTTAAACGATATTCACTCAAGCTATGACTCTCGAGGTTTGCATTATCAGCTTTCTATGAATAATCGGCACACAATTCCAAAATTATACTTGCTAAATAGCTATTAACTTATTTCTTATTCCCAAAGAAACGCTGAAATCAAAAAATGAAAAAGATGAAATTGTTTTTCAGCAGTAAAGGGAATCTAGCAGTAAATAAGACATTAAGAATATGGTTGTTTTACTTTAATAAGCGATCGAAACGAAACGAAGACCAATAAAAGTTTATTACCATTGTTATAAAAATGAAAATGCTTTTTTTTTCACTCTACGAGTATTGAATGGAAAAGAGGAGATTGCTTGTGGGTTGGAAGCGACAGTCATAAAATGCTTTTTGAGATTAAATACTAGCCGCTGGGATTTCGAAATCTTTTAGTTGATGTCATGAATCCAAGGTCGAAAACTCAAATCTCAAAGTAGTTCTTGTAGCATAGATATTTGCTTATTGCTTATAATAATAATGTTTTGAAAATAGTTTCTTAAATTTAATTCTGTTTGATTTTAGGATTTGGAAATTGGAAATATTCTAGAACTAGAGGTTCTAGATAAAGAGTTTTGTTTTCGTTTTTGAATTATTTTTTAAATTTATTATAATACCAGATAATAGAGAAAATATTCCTTTTTAGTGGTATACTAATTATAAGAAGAAATTATGTATCAGTAATTCTGCACAAATTATCGAATTAAAAGCATTACTTCAGTTAATAAAGACTAAAATCCTAGGTATTGTTAAAATTAATACAGATATGTTCTTAGTAACCTTTTAAATGATTATGTAAAATGTCATATAACTTAATGCGTATTTGTATTTCATGTTCATTTTCAATGCTGTTCAATTAGATTGCTACTAATATTTTAAATGTTTTTGAGAATTTTTTTAATGAATAGAACTGTTTTGTTACTGTATCGATCTGTACCACGGTGTGGACCAGGGGTCGGCAACCTTTAAATTGTGGTGTGCCAAATCAGTCTACCAATATGCTTCAGTGTGCCACACATCAGAACATATTTGAAACAATTTGATGCATGCACAGGTAGAAACCAGAGGTCAATAATATAGGTTTACAGTTTTAATGCATATTAATTTTGCATCATTTAAATATATTTTCAGCATAAAAATAAGCAGCATAAAATATAACTATTTCAACATAAATAAAAAAAATAAAACTGTACAAGTATCATGTATTTTTAAACATTTTTTTTTATTTATTTTTTTTTTAAACATTTATAAACCCCGTGCACCACCGAACGTATAACACGGGGGTAAACAACACAGACTTAAACAATTATTAAGATAAGAATTAGACAACAAAAATATAAGTATTCCCCTTCATTATAGTTAAATAAAAAAATTAAAATTTTAATGCGAACCTAGGGCTTGCACCGCTCTATACTTCATTTCGCAAAATCTTTTGTGCTTTCAGTTTGACACATGATTCTGAACATTCAGTTGTTACTAACTTCTTTGTGGATTTGAGGTATTTTTCATATAATAAATGATTTGTTCACTTAGATATGTAGAACCAACAATAACATTAAAATAATTTACAAAATAGCTGTCGATTTATCTACAGAGCTTTTTTATCAGATTTTTCTTAGTTCCTTAACTAATTCTGAAAATGTTTGTCAAAGAAGGTCCATTACAAATTTATCAACTTCCATCCACTGAAAAATTGACAAATTTGTAGAGTAGTGTATAGTGCCACTGAGAATTGATTCGCGTGCCACAGGTTGCCGACCCTTGGTGTAGACCAGGGGTGGGCAGACTTTTCCAGAGTACGGGCTACTTCCAATTTTTTCAAGGTGTTGCGGTCCACCCAGTATCAGTGGCCCACACAAAGGAAACATTGAAACCTCCACGGATCCGGAACCTCCTCCATAGCGCATGATTTTTTTTCGATCTATTATAATCACAGGTATATACTACGTAAAATTTAATTAAGTATTTATTATTCATAACTTTTTATTAATTAATGCTAATTATATTTTTCAAATATTTTTTTCTTACTCTTCTTTGTTCCTGACAATGTACAAAATGCAAAAAAAATTATGCATCTCAATACGATGCAAAAAAATGTTATGCATTGTATTATCGAATGGTAAGCATTCGACCCTGGACCACCGCACCCTGCGCCCCATTTGAAAAATTCACGAGTGCGCCCACTTCCCAGAGTCGTAGGTGTGTAAGGTAAGGAAAAAATCAACAATATATATTTATTATAACTTAATAATAATAAAGGATATTTACCTAGGTAAATAAAATGAAAAACGCACTTTTTTGAAACCGCGTTTAAAGCAAAACGCGAAATATAAGCATAATAATAATAGCCACAAATATAATAATATCTACTGATGCATTTATTATCAAACAATTCAAAATACATTAAAAAATAAAACATTTCCATCTGAAGTTAGTCCTCGTAATTATAGTCAGTAGAAGACTTAGTCTACGTACTGTCAGCTAATCTTGAATATTTACGTATACAATTACTAACGGCTTTATCTTCAGGCGGTCACTCCAAATTGTCTTGGAGGTCCACCGGTCGATCGTGATCGACTTAATGCCCACCCCGGGTGTAGACTGTACGCAATATACCCTCCGATTGTCTGACAAATTTATAGAGTTGGTTTTATAAAGTAATCACGCCCTATAACTTGTGGCTTACACTCAAAGTTGACAAACGGGTACCAAAGGAATCTACAAGATGGTATTACAAGGGCAGTGAGGTTTTAAAATTACCTTGGAGCTACAAAACGGAGTAAGGTTTGGAAATATGTTGGATTTAATCCAATGCATGCAACACGATAACCAAGAAATTGCTTCAGAAACTTCCATATTTGACAACATGTTCTACGACGCACGCGCATTCACACTCGCACGCTTGCACGCACAAGTACACACACGCACGCAATTTTTATTCATAAAAAGTTTTCTGATTTGAAATCATTAAACTATATTCATATTTTTACTTCACATTTTTTGGCTAAAAAATAGATAAATAATAACCGTAGTGGATAACACTAGGTAGTTATAATTAAAGTTTCTCTTTTCGGAGGCCTGTAGAACCCGTTATGCTTATAGGATTTTGATGAAACTTGGAATATATGCTATATGAACCATGGGGGGGGGAGTTTCTGCAACAAAAAAAAAAGTTTCAATTTTGACTACCAGGAGGAAACGGGGTTCCTAAATGATATGCTAGAATCGTTAAAAGTTATTCAATTACAGAATATGCTCAATATGTGCTACATTGACATCAATAACGTGTTGAAAGCAGATTATAGCGTATTCAGTAGTAACGCGAAGCAACTCACTAGAGATTTCAGCCACATGACGTATAATGCTAGCTTTCAAATCAGGTAATGTCCTAATTCCTCCACTATAAACACGGTCTTTTAGAAATCCTCACAACCAGAAATCACAAGGATTTAGGTCAGGTGAACGAAAAGGCCATGCATCCGGAAAATGCCTGGATATTACACGATTATCGCCAAAGTTAGCAATAAGCAGTGCTTTGACTTTACGCCCAATGTAAGGAGTTGCTCCATCTTGCATACAGATAGTGGTTTGCAAATATTGTCATTCCTGTGAAGCAGGAATGACCTGTTGTTGAAGAAGTTCACTGTACCGTGGACTCGTGGCAGAGCATCTTTTAGGACCTGGGAAGCACAATTCAACACTTTATTTGAAATAGCTTCTTTTCACAAGAGTGATTTTTTCGAAGAATTTTGCATGTATGCATTTCTGTAATAGGGGAAAATTGACGCTATCATTTGCTATTATCAAATGAATTAAATGTAAATTTTGGGAATATATCTTATGGCCTGTATCTTAGCAGTATACTTTATATAACTTCATTTTACCCCACACACATTTTAGAATAACTTATTTAAATAACTCAAGCGAAGAATGACTAAAATAATACAAATACATTTTTAGAAAGAAAATAAATGTTTGATTTATTTTTATTTTACTTACCTTAAATCTATAAAATCTTTTATAAAGTTTCGTAGAACATCAACCAAAAAAATACAGAGCCTAAAAGTACACAGAGATAAGAAAAAGAAAATATTTCAAAGATATGCTTCCTCTATCGAAATAATGTTACAGTAAAAAATCATATGCAATTTTAAATTTAAAAAAAAAATTCTGAAGATCTGATTTTGATTTTTTGAATCTGTTTGGAAGTAATCCAACAACTCAACTTGTGCATAGATAAAAACTCTTTCTTCTTTTTTCTTAGACTTTTCTTTTTTACAGCTATAAGGAAATTGCAGTGCATGCCAAAATGCCCAGAATTCTTTGTTTATGGCCATGTTACTTTTAAAAACAATTTCAAAGCCCACTTCCGTCAGACATCAAACAAGATTGGGTTAAAAAAAAGGTTCAAAAAGCTTGGCGCAATAAACACTAAGCATAGTAAAAATAATTTTTTCAACTGTCAAGTGCAGAAAAAAAAACTTTTAGAAATATCGTGAATACATCCTTGAACATATTTTTTTCCTTTGTTCTAAAAAAAGTATTTTATATTTCTTTAGAAAAGAATATTTTGGCTATCTTTTTGAGAAACAAAATACATAGTTTGGAATTTTTGAGAAAATGTTACCATACCTTTTATGTTATTTTTAAGTTACATTTTTGATAAAATGTTTGATTACAATTTCTAAATATCGTCTGCAATTTTCGGAAAATAAAAGATTAAAAGGTGTTCTCCTTGAGTGTAAATATTATTTGATACAAAATTAAGCGATAGTACGCTTTCTGTGCTATAGTTTAAAAAAATATTTTATGATTTATTATTCGTATTATAATTCGTATACGTATTGTAATTCGTATATTTAATTTAGTTTCATAAAATAAAAATATTTTAAAATATTAGCATTTATCAAAGCTTGCATCCATGTGATCTTTTTTACAGTTTCTTGCCTAGCACACTTTTCGAACATAGGAAAATATTATTATTTAAAATGGAAAAAAGTAAGTTATATACCTCCCATTATTATTATTAATTGTTTAAAATTATTTTTAAGCTGTCCGTCTACTCTAAAATTGGAAATTTCGCCAAAAATTGACAAATTTTATTTATGATTTTATTTTATATGCCATCTTATTAGCTTTATAAAGATACGTAGTTTATTATTTCCATTCCCTAGAACAAAAATTACCAGTGTTTTAGTAAATGCAGATGCCACTACTTTAAGCAAGATGTCATACTCTTAAAAGGCGTTTTACGTGGAATGTGTGTTTTTTTAAATGCTCAAACGTGGACAGAGATTGCTCAAAAAGTTTTGAAAATAATTAATTAACATTTTTTGTGTATGTTCTGTGTAATACTAGAAGTATTTTAACTTTAAGATTTATCAATCACTGTTTTATTACAAAATTTACAGTCCCTTATGGGAATATAATCACTGATTTTTTAAACAGTTCCATGTAATAACTAAGATACAGTGCTTTTGAAAAATTTAAAATATCCCTTATCCTGAAGGTCATTTCAAAAATGAATAGCAAAGCAACACGTCAAAATTGAAAATTTGTTCATGAACTTTTTTTTTACAGAATACCCCTTTTAGGTAAATTTTTGTACATTTTGACCGATTTTTTCCCCTTTTAGTAATAATAATTTCGTTTTTTCTTCTTAGATTTAGCATATTTTTTCTTAATTTGAGACAAATAAATCTAAATACCACAAAAAATCCCTATATATTCATTAAAAAAAATTGTTGCAAGTAATCGGATACCTTAAAAAATTAACAGTCATATTTCTCCTCAAATTAAGAAATAAAATAACGGAACACACGAAAGGAAATAGCAAAATACGATGAAAAAGAAAATTATACAGGCACATGAATCATTCACAGAAAAATCTCTTTATCTGACAACCTTATCCCCTTAACCTCTTTCTTCTGATATAATAAAATACATGTAGAAATCTTAGTACATACGTCTTATAATAATTTCTTTCTTCTTCTAATTTACATATTTTTTCTTAATTTGAGACAATAAATCTAAATACAAAAAATCCCTACATATTCATTAAAAAAAAATTTTGAAGTAATCAATACCTTAAAAAAATAAAGTCATATTTCTCCTCAAATTAAGAAATGAATAATGAAACACGAAAGAAATAGCAAAATACGATGAAAAAGAAAATTATACAGGCACATGAATCATTCACAGAAAAATCTCTTTATCTGACAACCTTATCCCCTTAACCTCTTTCTTCTGATATAAATGTAGAAAGTTATCTATCCCATATGTATTTTGTATATTTGTTATCTTCCCATACGTATAAGTATTTTAAATATTTCTTACTCTCTCTCGCTCTCGCTCTTGACATAGAAGAAAAATGACTTACTTACTCATTTACTCATCTATTTATCGTGAGATCTCCGAAACCATATATTAAACATACAGAATTGAAATTCAGTAAGTGTCTTTCTTTTTATACAATAGAGATCTGCTACAAACGGGCTTTCAGAAATTGACACCCAAGGGGGTGTACAGGGGTATTTTTAGATTAAAAAACCCCACTTTTTTAACACCTACACACTTGGAATTAGATAAGCACGTACCTTTTGTTGAGAAGAAAAGTGTGAAGCATGGGTTTTAAATAAAGCGGAGGGAGCTTAAAGATAAAAAAAAGTACCCGATTTTTAATTTTACACCCAAAACTTGAAATTTAGTATGAATGATTTTTGTTGTTGTTGATTAGAAAACCGTTAAGAACGGATTTACAAAAATCATGTTCCAAAAGGAGTGAGGAGAGTTACGATGGCATTATAGACGAAAAACTTCCATTTTTTACTTTTAGACATACAGATTTGAAATTTGCTAAACATGATTATTTTGTTGATTAGAGATTCGCTGAAAATAGGTTTGCTATAATGGACTCAGGACGGAGGAGGGCTACAGGGGCGTAAGAGACAATTATGCTTTCGTTTTAAATTTCAAATCCGGTTCGCTTAAATCAAGAAGAGATGGCTGAAAGACTGTTTTTCATTGTAATCGAAACCTTATAACTTTGATATCAATAAAAGAAAAACAGCATATAGTCAATAAACTCAAATGAAATATTTTTATGTAATGATAAATAGTTTCAATTTTTAGTTGGAATTTTAATATATGAGTCAAATATGATATTATGGTCAATTATAAATATATTTGTTATTAGTTACTTGTTTTCGGTTTATAATGTTTCTTATGTAAAAAGAAATTGGCTTTTGGAAACGATATACAGTTTTTAATAATACAAATGGTATGAAAAACTTTGAAGCATTGCATTTTAAATTATACATAAAAATTTCAAAATATAAGCTTTTTAATGAAGGAATATATAATAAAATTTAGGAGGTATTTAAAATAAATATTTATTGTATTTTTTTAGTTTTTGAATATAACTTTTATAACACATTTGTAATATATTTATGGAAATACAACAAAAAAAATGACACAATCTAAGCATCCTAGTATAACTGATTTAAGTATTTTTAGCATATTTATCTTTCAAAAACATTTTTGGGTTAATATTATAGGTTAAATAATTTGTCAGTTACTTTTTATGAGAATTTCTTAAATTTCTTCCTAACTAAATATTGAGCATGACAAAGAAAAAAAAATATTTCTGGTTTCACTTAAGAGCTAAGTATTCAGAAATGTGTTTTAAGACATGTATTCTATATGTCTGTTGAGAATTTACACAAAAGAATGCTTTTTTATAAAGAAAAAACCTGGCAGTAGTCTATTACTGCTTAAATGAAGTTCATAAAAGAATATTTATATATATTAGTTGTGTATATTCAATTTATATCCAAAAGTACATAAGCATTTTTTATGCTTATTCTCTAATTAAAGTACTTTTAACCTTGGTTTAAGATAAAATTTTCTTAATATTTTTACACAAAATTCAAACATAGTACATTGCTTAGATATAAAGATGAAAAAGATAAAAATGCCAATTTATCAGTTTTTTTGGTTAAAGGTTACAAAAATAGAAAAATAATTAAGATTAAAAATAAACTTAATTCTATTCAAATCCCTTTAAAAAAGTCTTATCCATTCAAACCTACTGAACTATTAATGCCCAGATTAACTATTTATTAAAGGATCAAAGTAGAAGAACAGAAGTCCGGTTTATTTTTGACTATGTAATTCATAAATATACAGGGTTATCAGGAATGAATGACCGGGTTACAAAATTTAATTATCCCCCGATTAATAAACAGAAAATTATAATTAAGATGTCATTGTAAAGATACAATATGAATCCCCCCCCCCCCGTATTTAACGTTTCTTGACGTAAAATAAATATGAGTTGATTGAAAAAATGGCCGTTTTGCATAGCTTCTTCCATGTAAAGGCAGTAAGATGTAGTGATATAATCTATATAAGCCAGTAACAACCTCCACACCATGGTGATCATTTTGGTGTAGGTGGTTAAGTTACTCGGCTTCGGATCCAAAGGTCCCGGGTTCTGTTCTACCGGATAAAACGCACCACTTCATTTGGTGACCAGGACGTGATATGAACACGCAACCTTCTGATCTGTCATGGCGCCATCTACCCGAAAAAAAAGAGAGCAACCAAAGAAAAAGAAATTCATCAGATAAACATGACGCAACTCATTCAACATACAAGAAACTGACCGCTCCAATTAACAACTATATCGTTCGTTCGCCTAACCAACTCTCTGGTAGGGGAGTGTGTAGTGATATAATCTATATAAGCCAGTCACAACCTCCGCACCACGGTGATCATTTTGGTGTAGTGGTTAAGTTACTCAGCTTCGGACCCAAAGGTCCCGGGTTCTGTCCTACCAGAGAGTTGGTTAGGCGAACGAACGATATAGTTGTTAATGGGAGTGGTCAGTTTCTTGTGTGTTGGATGAGTTGCGTCATATTTATCTGACGAATCAAACTTCACTGCCACTTCAAAGACGTTGCAACTCGTCACTATAATTCAATGCTTTGAATGTTTTCAATTTGTACAGCTTAAAATGTAATTTTTTTCTCTCAACACGGTCTGTATGGTAGACTGAGGTAACACTAGTTACTGGCAAGCATGAACCTTCGATTTGTTTGGACTGCGTATAAAAGTCCTCTCGCATTCTTTCAACATCCTCTGGCGTACAACCTGGTTGCCCTTGACTTTTTCCATAACACAGACATACAAATTCCTGGATCTGTTTAAACCATTTTGCACCCTTAGATGTCAGTGCATTTCTATGGTACTTTGGGATTACTGACAAATTTTTAGCAAAAAAGAGCACACAAAACGCCTTCGTCCTCTGCGACGCCATTTCCACTTCTGTTCACAATTTCAAAAGCATCTTGCTGCAGCATTAATGTCACCTATTAGACAAGAACAATGTTGCAAACTCAAAATTTTCATATTGTATCTTTACAATGACATATGAATTATCATTTTCGGTTTATTCATCTAGGAATTATTTAATTTTGTTATCAGGTCATTCATTCCTAATAACCCTGTATTAAAACTATTGATACATATCGAAGAAAAGGCATTCAATTGAAATTAAGTACAGGGAAAGTAAAAATGAATATAACAATTACAAACGGCTATAGCTATTTGTTTGAAAAGATCTTATTGATAAAATTTACTCAGAATGTTGACGGAACTTCAAAGTTTTGTGTATATACGTCATACGTGTTCTATGTGACTTCTCTTGGTCCCACGGACAACAACGAGGCGGTACTTCATTTCGCGAAATACATTCTGAAGCATTTGTGCAGTCATCGACACAAGTGCATTACACACAAATGCGTACTTTCAGTTCTTCAATTGTATTGGAAATGGCATGTGAAATACTTTATGTGCTTTCCATGCCCAATTCAGAATATATTTCGTGAAATGAAGTACCACCTATATATATATATGTCAGGTTTGAAAAGATTAACTTTAAAATTAAGGAGTAATAAATAAAAATAGAGCGAACTCTTTATCATCGCGTAAGGATTTGTGGTAAGTAAACCTATTAAAGGTGGAGCGAGCGCTGACGAAGGCGAACGCGTACTGGAGAGAGGTAGCTGGTGAACTCTTGGTCGAAGTATCGTCTATTGTTCGATAGTGTTGGCGCCAAAGGCCGCCATGTTGGATATTTGATGATTCAAGCAGAATAAAGAAGCATTTTGTAGAGATGATGTCTCATCATTTAACCCGCAGGCCTGGGCCTGTCATATATATATATATATACAGATGCTGTCAAAGGGTAGACATATAGATAATCTATAACGTACATAACACAAAAAATTTTAATGTTCCGTGTACATTCTGTGTAAGTTCTTTCCCATTAAATAGTCATAGTTGTTTGTAATTGCTATATTCATTTTGACATACCTCGTATTTCTCCCCTAAATGATGCATTGGTTCGAGAGTTATAACAAAAAGAATTTACATTAAAATATAAAATTTGAGCTGAAATAAGCATATCGTGTTATGGAACATTTTTTTCAAATTATTACCTTTCTTTTGTGAGTTTAATAAGTATAACAGAGCAGTACTGACGATAAACAGAACGGGGACATTCTAGAAGGCTAGCTTTAAAGTACGAAAAAAATATATGTGTACCTGAGATATTTAAGATAAAAAAGATATTTAGAAAAAAGTTTAAGTCACCTGGTGTGTTGGGTTCTCAGTTATTCATATTTGATGTTGCTGTATTTTTATAAGTGTTTCAAAAGGGATTCATGGGCCAAAAATAATTAAAAATCTTGAGGGGTTTTTTTGCGTGATTTTACTTGATTAAGTTTAAATAAGTTTTCAAAACATTTTCATTTGGTTCATTGAACTTGATTGTATAATGCGTTATTTCAAAAACAATTACTTGGTAAATAAAATTTGTAAATGCAAAAGTACTGAAAGTATTTTTTATGTTTCTTTTCTTTAATATTGATTCAAAATCCGTAAGAGTTATTTCCTTCCTTTTTGTTTTCTATCTTTTGTTTTCTTCCCTAAAATGTTAATGAAAAGGCAATTATCTATCAAATGACATGTATTTTTTGTGTTTCATATACAATTATTAAATGAACAAAACAATGAAAATTTTAATGATGAAAGAAAAATTTAAAATCATACTACTCAGGTAGAAATAAGGATTTATTTTCTCAATTTTCAAAATATTACATTAATAAAAACCTTATGATAAGTATAAAAAAGCTTTGATATTTAAGTATTGGAAGTTAAAAGAAATTCTTTAAAGTTTTTTTTAACTGTATACATATTTTCATGTGCATTTCAAAAGCTCCGAATTTATGTCTCCCAAAACCCTTTTTAGTCTTGAATATTTTAACCTGATTTTAATATTTAGAAATATGCATCACATATTTGTAAGAAAATGTTTTTAATAAGAACATAAAAAATTTCAAATTACTTTAAATATTTTCCAGATTTTTAAGAGAGTAATTAAGAATTATTCAAGCAATACGAAATTCAATCAAGTTAACAGAACTTTCTGTGAATTATCATATTACTAAATAGACAGCCTGTTTAATAACTTACCAATTCCTTCACATAGAATACAAATTCTTATAAACTTAAATTCTCTAATTATTCTGAAGCTTCTGTTCGACACGTGAATGAAAGAGATAACATTGTTTCCCTAACCCTCTGTGTTAATTTTATAGTTTCTGGATTAAAATGCAAAGGTTTTCCAGTCTGGAGACTTTGAAGAAAGACTTTGTATTTCAATCACATCTGATCTCTTTACAAAGTTGTGAACTCCCACGATTGGGTTTAAAATAGAAGGAAAATAAAAATATCAGCTGTTGCGATTGTGACTTTACGCATGTGTAGTTGATTATAAAATGTAAAATCTTTCTGTTTCTTATTGTTATCAGTAGGGTGAAAACATTTTCTTTACACTATTTATGAGATGAGTAAAGTTGTTCCTTAAAACTGTATTAGCTTTAGTTGATTAAGATAATTAATTATACGGGTTGTGCGTATCTTAAAATAATTTTTTTTAAATTTCTTATTCCGTAAAATTAATTTTACTTTTTCGCTTAGAAGAAAGTATATTAAGTTAGAAAACATTTTGAATTAGTTTTTACGCAAAAGGTTTATTGTAGTTGAACTTTTCTATCCGTTAAGTTATTAAGTGCTTCATATATTATTTTTTGCCACAGCTATATAAAAGTAAAAATTAAGCAATAAATCATATGTTACGCATATATCATTTGATTTTATTAAAATTCTTTTCATTCTAGAAAGAATTTTTTTTAGTCTGAAGTAGCAAATGAGCTAACACGAAGAAGATTCATATTACTATAAATTGTGCTGTGATCGTATACCCATGGCGCTCATTTACGGCACTGTATTTGTTCGAATTCCGTGAGAAAGAAAAGCTGTGCAGAAACATGTAGAAGTGCATAGAATGTGTTTGGTGAAGGTAAAGGCTCTAATAAAACATGCGGAAGATGGTTCGTTCTGGGCTACCATTTTTGAGCGACGACGATTTTGTCAAGATCATGTTAGAGAAAAATCATTTTTTGACAACATCAGAGATTGCGGAAAGGTTTAATTCAGCTCAACAAACCATTTCGAACCATATTCAGTAACTAATATTGGTGAAGAAATATTCGAGATAGACGTCATAAATTGAGTGAAAAGAATTTGAAAAATCTCGTCACATCCTATGCACATCTCTGCATGCACTTAAAATATCAAACCCTTCTTCGACATGATGGTAGCTTGGGATAAAAACTGGATTGCTTACGGAAACATCGTAAGGAAAAGAGAATATTATGAACCCCGAAAATCTGACCTCTCCATCTCTTAGCCAAAGTTTAGTCTAAGTCTGAGAATAAGTGTACATTGTAGGGCATTCGAGGACCAATACATTTTAAGCTATTGAAACAGAATGAAAGCTAAATTTGAAAAGTTACCGTCAGCAATAGGATAATTTAAAAACAAAACTCTACATCTATCGTTTAATACAGAGCAAAATCGTACCGTCACCTGCATGGGGCTCAAAGCTTAGGCTAACGACAGGCGTAAAATTCTAGCTCTTAGCCGTGATGAATTTCGTGGACCTTGATCTGATGTTACTGTCGATCAGGTGGCATAAGCAACAACACAACAAAAACAAACTTTCAAAAAAGAGGCGGGTAATGTTCAATAGGAAGGACTGTATCATAGGACTGTATCATAATAATGCTAGGTCTCATGCTGCATTGGAGAATCGCCAGAAACTCGCAGAGCTAGGTGGCAAAAATCTGTCGGATCTATCATATTTCTTGAACCTAGCACTCTCCAGTCACAACATTTTTCACGGTAAAACATTCAAAAAAAGATTACATCAGATAAACATGGGTCCAGTTTTTTACCTCTAGGGATAAGGCATCTTTGAAAAATGGGATATACAAATTGATGTAAATCTAGCAAGAATTATTAAATAATGAAGGTAATTATATTATTTAATAGATAAAAATCTTATTATTTGTTTTATTCTAAAAACGGATTAAACTTTTCTGTAGGTCTAATATTAATGCATATCAAATCTGATATTATCTGAATTTTTCATATGATGTTAAAATAATTAAATGGAATTAAACTTGTAAAATGTTTGAAAAACTGTTCACTAAAAATTCAAGCAAACATTTCTAAGACCATTTTGGTTTGAGCTGAGTTAATTTATTGATCGTGTTTTGAATAAAATAGGTATAGAAAAATTATTGCAAGTGATATGAAGCTATATATTAAATACCAATTTATACAAATGTTGTAATGCTCCACATGCTCATATTTCCTTTTTGAAAGAAGTAATTTGCCTCAAAAAGAACACAAATAGACTGAGAGCTTCGTAATTTCCTGTGAACTGCATTTATCTTTGAATATATTGGGTTGATGCATAATTATGCGGCGTTTTTTTAACAAATTTTATTTAACAAAATCAATAATAATATTTGACAAAAACATGTTTAAGTGATTATTCGGGAGCGTAGTCACCGTCTATTTCAATTACTGCTTCCCATTTGCTTGGCAGACGTTCGATTCCATGAGCGAAGAAGACACGATTCTTAGAGGCGATTCACGCTTTGACATCGGCCACCAAGTCATCCAATCGTCGATCCCGAGCATGATCGTCGAAATCTGATATGATATGACCGATCTCTTCCTGGATTGTCCTCCAAGTTGGTATCACCTGATTTGAAACGGGGAAACCACTCCCTACACTGACTTTCGCTGATTGTTCCTTTGCCAAAAAGTTCGCTGAGATCGCGAAATGACTGTGCTGCTTTCCATCCTTTCTCGAAGTGGTAGGGCATAATATTGCGAATATGACTATGGTTTTCGACACGCATTTTACTAAAACAATATAGAAGATTTGTTTTATACAAAAATAATAAACAAAACGCAACTTTTCACTGATGAAAAGCGCTGATATAAACGCCGAATAATTATGCATCAACCCAATCAATATATTACTAATTATAGCATTATAATTCATTCGATTCAACTCTTAAAAGTAAAAATAAATCTAAATTTAATTTTGTACAAAAATATATATATACTTACTTTAATTTTTAAAAAGTGTTTTAAATAAAATAACTTTAGAATATGTTTATGGTATAAAAAATGAATTTTATACATTGGAAATTGCTTAATTACTTATCTTCTTAGCATTGCATTATGGAAGACAAGTTTTCATCTTTTCTATAAAAGTAATCGTTGTAACCTAACAAAATAAAACTAAGCAATAATTCTTCTCTAACTAGAAAAAAAATAGGTCCATGTATAGGGTCTTATTAAACTAATCATAATACACGAAGTAACATCTTAAAAGATGCAAGAAACTCGTTAACATTTTCAAGCATGGGTTTTTAAAAAGTAAGCTGATTAAAGCTAATATATTTGCTGCTGGATAAAAAATGAAGTCATCAATTACAGACTCATTTCAATAACATTTTAATTAAAAGGTTTAAATTATCCCAGCTTTAAAATATTGCAGGATAGTCTCTTTATTTTGTGGAGAAACTTTTAATTTTACATATTCGTTACTTCGGGAATATACAATCTAATTTAAAAAATGACAAGTTCTCAACCAAATTTTAATCATTTAAAAATGAGGATAGAAAGAAAGGCAGCAATTAGAGGGAAACAGCCTACTGTGCCTGATTATCGTCTTACTTCGAAGCAGTAAGAGGGCTATTAGAGACAAAGCTCGTAATTTTGAGCCTTGGTCACGTGATGAGGACGATAATTAAGCTGTGGCATATTTTTCTCCAAACACTCACATCACTCGAATAGGAGAATTTTGTGAATCGACATATTTAATTTGATATTTAACCTCACCTCCCAATTTGCTTTTAGTAGCACTGGACTGTGTTTTGACCCATGGCCGCGGTCACTTACTGTAACTGAGAGACTAACATTGCATTGAAATACTATTAGCACTAGCTAAAATACTCTGTCTAAATATTAGCTTACTAAATCCAACTGTTGAAAAACATTACGAATTTGGTTTACAGAATATATAAAATAGTAAGATGTAAATAATTTATATCTGGATGCATTTATTTGATGGTTAAAATTGTAATACTCGCAAGCAACGCCATTCTTTACGTTATAAGGACGATTCTCAATGGAAACTTGGCGATAGAGCCAAGTTGGCATCCTTTTTGGCAACCAAGCTGTCGACCATTTTTGGCGTGTTCGCGACTTTATGGATTCTTCTAGAAATTAGAGGAGAAATCTACTAATATTACGATCTCTCTCGATTTTTCTCGAAAGATCCGTAAGGCCATTAAACAGGGAGACGTTTGCCGAAATGGAGTTAAACTTGTTTTGACCGTTGAAAAGTTGCATTGATTTGGTCGTGAAAACGCTTAATTACAGCGATTAATTACAACTTCTGATGTTGAGTAGAACGAGCGAGTGCTTTTGTGAATAATCTTTAACATACTTGTATTTTAGACACCGAAAGTTGTGTCTGAGTGCTGTAGCAGGTGTGAAGACCTTCTGATATTTATTAAGCGAATTTGAGTACTGTATCCTGTATTTCAAGGATTCCTTTTCGACAATAAATTTCCAACGCTTCTGAAGAACTTTCTTGTTCTTTGCGACTGATTTGCATAAAATCCTCGAACCCCGATTTACGTAAAAATATTAATAATAGTGTTTTCATATTTTGATAGTAATAATAATTTGTCAAGTTTTTAAACTGAAGAAAATATTTTAAAAACATTTACAAAATTCATGCGTATAACATTTGCGTTAATGATTTTACCATATTTTTTTACATTGCTGGATGAAGAAAATTGATTTATTTCAGAAAGAAATCATCTGTAAAAGAATTAACTGCTTGTGAAATTTTTGAACTCTGTATTTTGTATACTCGTATATAATTCTAGATTATGCATTTAATTTATCGGATTAAACATTTCCAAACAAACTTGTGATCATAATTTGCTTTAGAAAAAAAAATTGCATATAGTACAACATTAATTATTGTTATTGTATTTCTTAGAATATCATTCTCAACTAGAATGACAATGCTAATACCAAAACTATAATTTCTTAATTGTTATATAAGGAACTACTTTAAAATCTTATTTATACTGTAAACTAGAATATTTATTGTATTATAGGAAATTTTTTTGTTTCGTTAATGGATAAAAATATACAAAACTCTCAGCAAGTATTTTTTTTTAAATACTGGAGTTTTGTATGAATAATTTACTCTGAAAGAAAAGGACGTTACAGCATTAAAATTTTAGTGCGATTGAAAACAAATTTGTATGCATATTTTTTTAACCCTTTCACCACGAAGGAAGCAAATGCTTGCATACCGCCAGGACCGGAGCTTTCTTTCATTAGTGTCACTCATAGGCCGGAGGGTTTTATGTAGTTCAGCCTAAATCCATAAAATACCGAAATATAAACACGTTTTTCAATATTGTTCTGTATATTATACGAACCACATACGCTTTATATATATTTCGTATTAATATACTTTATATACTTCAACCCCTTTCTATTTAAGTACAAGTTTTTAAACATTTTATTGTAAGCATTTGTAAAAGTCGACCTTGTAAAAAAAGTAAGAAAAAAAATTGTCGACCAGATCTAATTATCCAGTAAAAACTAGACTGCAAACCCAAAACAAATGCTTTGGCGAAAATAAATCTCTCATCCTCTCTTTAAACAAAACCTACATGTTCATATCAAGAGCAGTCGTAAAGCACCCAATTCGGAAGCATTCCTTTTTATCCTTATGTTTATAAAACAAAACCCACGTGTATGTGAGTAATATTTCTCTTGTTTTGAGTATAGAAGGTCATATCTCCATGTATCTCAAATCTTATGGACATAGAATGCCATCTATCGCCAAAAAACTGAGCTTAAAAAATGTTCCAGGTTCTGGGCTCGCCCGTAGCGGAAGGGTTAATCCTGATGGAAGTTTCCCAATGATTGATTAGGTTGAAATTTTTTGTGCTTTGAAGAACGAACATTTGAAATCCGGCATTAAAGCTTTACCCAGTGTGTTATAAAAACAGTTTAGAATTATTAAAAGAAAACATCTTTAACAATCAGTCGGTAAGCATTCTACAAATGGAAATGAAATTGACCAGGTGAATATTTTGAGTTACAAGATAGTCAGAAGAAAATGTGTTTGAAAAGAGATACTTGAGTTATTTTTATTGAAAATATATTATATATCTTATTCTTATTCACACACACATCAAAATTATCTTTACATTTTAAAACAAAAACCCTAGTTTTCCATAAATATATTAAACAGAGAGTAACTTAAAAATTTGCCAAAGAATATCGTTTGTTAGTTCAGACTAAAGTCAACCTGTATTTTGATAGAACTGATCCTTTAAGCATTTTCTAATCCGTCATACCCTGGTATGAAAATTATTGATATAAAAAGTAGAACGATTTTTTTTTTGAAATTATACTTAAGAGAATAAATTATTTTGAAATTATACTTAAGTAATAGTAATCAACTTAAGAGAAAATTATGGGATTATAATGATCCATTAGTTATATCTCAGAAAAAAAAGTATTTTCAGTCAGGTGTGGAGAGAATTACAGCGAATGACTGAAAGTTTTTCTATAAGTTGTGGCAATTGTCAAATTGAAGAAGCATGAGAAACTTAAATCCCCTAATTATATGTAGATATACAACAAAATATTGTTTTTTTTTCTTAAAACTCATTATATTGAAATAGGTTTGTAACTTTCTGTATCCACAATAAAAAATAATTAATTTTGAATTTTTTTCTTCTGAAATAGTAAAGAAAACGATGAGGAAATACATAAATTTATTATTCCTTAAATAATTTACTCATAAGATATATTCAATAACTAAATATAGTAAAGACTCTGAAAATGCCCTACTTTAGGACATAAATTTAATTCCTTCAGTCTTTCAATCGATTAGAAATATCAAGTCTCCAGTCAAAGGCAAAATAACTGAATCGTATATATGAAATTTTAATCACATTTTAAGACGTGATACAAAAAGTTTGGGAAAACAGAGAGAAAACTTTATTTTGTTAAATTGCAAAGAGATGTTGTTTCTTCTTCTCTGGAAAATTATTGACTTTGGGAACTACAGTTTCTCTGTGTCTAAGCAAGAAGATAAAACTTCTCTAGCGTAGGCTAACTTTTCATTTTGTTCCCGAAAAAAAGAACATTTTAAGAGTAAATTTATTAGTAAGACATTTATAAAAATAAAAGTTTTTTCAATAAAAAGGGAACGTATTGTGTTATTTGAAAGGAATTAATATAAAAGTACTTTTCTTTTTGCTTAAACAAAACTACATTTATGGATGTAACAAAAAAAAAAAAAGTTAAGCCTTTTTTTTTCAAGAATTTATTTTCTATGAGTTTCTTCAAAAAATATATATTGACAATTAATCAAGTTTTATATGTGTGCGTGTGGTGTTAGCTATTATTAGCATGACCGTCCAATTGCATTATAAAATTTAAAAATTTTCCGTAATTCATTTAGATAAGAACATTTGTCAATATACAATATTAACACAAAAAATGAGACCGAAATTTGCGGGTTATAAGCCGGGTATAAAAAAAGATAGCTTCAATAGCAATAAAAAAGAGAGATGATGACAAATGAATTATAGTTTAATTAAACTAAAAAACAGCCTTATATAGTTAATCGAACTCAGTTGTGACTTAATCTTTTAGTCGCCAAATCTGGAAATAGGATTTGAAATTAGTCGCCAGATGCGTGATGGGATCTGAACATGGGAAATCGTTAATAGGGATGATCCTGATCAGGACAGTGGAACAACATTATTAAATTATTGTATTGTCATAGGTCCTGGACAAGTGAGCAAAATTTCGAATTAGTTTGACCTTTGAAAATGGGTAAAAATATTGAGTTCTAAGATTCCGTTACATACAAGTGAAGCTTATATACAGGGTGTCTAGTCTTAAGACCCAATAGCTAATTCCCGATCCGTTCGGTTTAGATATACACTTCCAATTCGAAAAATGTTTTTAAAAAGGTAAAGAAGGGTTTTACGTGCTTTTCGAACCAAAAAAAACACATTTAGAGAAAAATTATGAAAATTATATTTTTATACGGTTCCCAGGTCCTATCACTTATATTTAAGAAAAGATGCAGTGCACACAAAAACAAAGTAAACACAAAAATTTTCATTTTATTACAATAAAAACTGGCCGAGTTATGCCTAGATAAATTTGAAGCATCTGAGTTGCTCAGAAAAGGGGGTCGTATATAAATTGAGTTTAGAGAACAGTAATTCATTATCTATACAGAAAGAGCAAAAGAAAAACATCATAGTAATATTAAAACATCGTAGCAAACATCATAGATTGACAATTTGTATTGCTGTATGGCAAACAACAAAAATTAAATTAAAGAAATACAACTTGCACCGAAAAGATTAAAACAGCTTTCTTTAACAAATAGCAGCAAAATAATAGAGGATTTGCCGTTCAAATTATAGCATAATGTGGAATGGTGCGCTAATAATGAATCAGGGGCTTTATTATATTAGAATGACCAAGTTATCTTAAATAATTGGAAGGCACGACGTGTGGCACGAGACAAGGGGATATGTCTATGGCAACTCCCAGTTTTATACAAGCGTTGAACAGCACGGGCAATTGTACAATAAGATGGATGTCTTCGACAGGGAGATTTAATGACATAAAGTCTTGGTGCCTCTCTCTTATTTCGATTACATTGCCCATACAACAGTACTTTTTTGCAGTATTCTTCATTTGTATACAGCTCGTTCTCCCGTACTAGAATTCGTAATATTAGAATATGGCTGTATGCTATTCCTAGCGACTACACAACTTTTAATAATCGCCATGATCAGTACCGAAGCAAATCAGTCTGAAGCCACAGCAAATAAGTCTATTTTTTTAACTGCTTTTGAAATGTTTTCTTCGTCCAAACTATTTTATTTTGTCTATATATTACACGGACAGAATCAATTTTATTTCTTAAGTACTCAATTATTGTATTATTTACGTAATTATGTACTTTTAAATTTAAAAGCGATTTACATAAGAGTGACGTGCAAGAGCGAAAGTTTCTTGGCAGAGTTCCAATTAATTTCACTTTGGAGACGGCCCCTTACTAGCTTCTTGAAAATGGCGGGGAAATGGAGGAAATGTATGATTTTGAAAGTTCCTTAACTCGGACAGTTTTTTATCGTAATAAAATGAAACTTTTTGTGTTTACTTTGTTTTTGTGTGTACTGCATCTTTTCCTAAATATAAGTGATAAGACCTGGGACCGTATAAAAATTTAATTTTTGTAATTTTTTTCTAAATGTGTTTTTTGGTTCGAAAAGCCCGTAAAAACATTATTTACCTTTTTTGAAATATTTTTCAAATTGGAAGTGTATATCTAAACCGAATGGTTCGAGAATTAGCTATTGGGTCACATTAAGGCTGGACACCCTGTATATATATATATAAAGGTGTTAAAAACAAGACCTACATAGATCGAAATACTGTTTATTTAAAATAAATGGCATACTTATAATGAATGTTAAGAGTTACAGTTCTAGAAATATAATGTTTTTTAGAAGTACGTGTGAGATTTACCTCGAATAAATGGCTTCCAAAATTAAAACATAGTACTTTCACATTTCAAGTTCCTTCACAAAACAGAAAGTGCGCATTAAAGGACGAATATGCCTAATCATTAAAAATTGCAACTTCAAAGTACAGATAAGCGTATACGCTGGATTTTACGGTACCTTATGTTTTGTGCGAAACATCAGTCAAAAGAAATAACAAAACCATATAACAGCGTTGAGGAAACTGTATGGAGCATTTGGCTCTGTCGGGCTTAAATCTTCTGTCTGGTGTTTTTAGATGGTTGTAATATTTTTTATTACCCAGTGTACGTTAAAATAAGTGAAATTATATAAAACATTAGTATTATATTTAATAAAAGTTATTTCTTTTCAGTTGTACAGAAATTAAATTTATAAGTAAAAGTAAAAAAATCTGCAAATTTGGAGATCAGCTAAGTGGGTAAGAACTTATAAAGCAATCATAAAATTCGACGTAATTAAAAACATTTTTTCAAACGCAACTTTTATAAATATATATATAAACTACGTGTGACAGTGTTTGTCCGCAATGGACTCCAAAACTACTCAACCGACCATAATATAATTTTGCATACTGTGTGTCATTTCGTCCAACTTAAAACGTAGGATAATTTTTATTTCAATTAAAGATGCTATAATTTTTTTATTGTCGGAAATGTGAAGAATCCGGAAAACACGTTGCCAGATTCCCGTAAGGGAATATTCGCAAAATGTGGCAATGCTCATGGAAGATAACTATGAATGAATCTATTTATAACCATGAATCTATTTGAGTTAGCAAAATACGGGTTGCCGAAAAATATTGTGCACCGATTAGCGATTAGATGTATAAAATTTTTTGTTGTTATACTTTAAAATGATAAAAATAACTTTAAAAATTGCAAAGAATTAACGTTATTCACCACATTTATAAAATTAACTCTTCATATGTTGTTACTTAACGACTTCGTTAGTAATTCATGCATTATACTACACTCAAATAGGAGATGAATGAAATGCAAAATTAAAATAATTTGTTGTTTTATACTTTATTCTCCAAAAATATAAACACAGATTAATTTGACTGATTGCTTAGAATAAAATTGAACTAATGTATTAAAACAAAGCAACAGCAACGCGTGGCCGGATCAGCTAGTATATATATATATTTAATAATCCCCATTAATTATTCTTAATAACTTTTAATTACCTTTGGTCCATCCCTTCAGGACCAACGTTTTAGTAATAAGTTAACCAGCCGTCTAACGAGAGGATTTTAAACTACATCCATCCACCCACACAGATCACGTGATTTAAGCTGCCTATAAATACCGAGACTCCTGGAGACCACCTTACTTTTTCGCTTCTGTATTTGTGGTTAACATGTAGCCGGCTGCAGTGTGTTTAACATGTGTTTGTGAATTGTGTCGTCCCTGTAATGTCTTATGTGTTCAAGATGGATAATAAACAAGTTTATTCAATCACCGTACTGCCTTATCAATCTCATATAAAGAATCCATTCCAACAACATCGTCGTATTAAATATACATACATATATATGTATATATATATATATATATATATATATATGTGTGTGTGTGTGTGTGTATAGAATCTTTTTCTACTTTATATTTCAAATATTCAAAAACAAATAAAGTAGCTCCATCTTTTACTTTTTATGTACAAGGTTAAATGAAACTGCATGCATTTTTAAATAAGCTTTAAAATTTTATATTCGTACGTATTATGCCTTTTTTACTAATTCGTGAAAATAGTTCTCACTGTATTTAAAATCATTCCTCGTTTTTATACACTATAATTTGCTATAGCAGGGTAATTAAATTGAAGATATGACGGATCTATCCGCGTCGTTTCTTTAACAGGATCCTCTTGGAAAATCTTTGGTCTTTCAATTCATGTTTATTCACAGCCAACCCTCTGAAATAGGTCGGCTATATATAGTTTAGGGTTTCGAGCTAGGAAGGGAAAGAGTGAGGAGATAAGATAGATTGCTACTGATCAGGTATATACCATTTTATTGTGTATTTCAGAGATAAGATAGGTGAAAGAAATAAAGTGACGATTGGTCACTAAAGTTAAATTATTGCTCAGATAATTGGGATAATAGATTTAATCATGGTATAAGATATTCGATTTTTAAAGTCTCATATTTCAAGCATCTCGTTATTAATCCACATATTGTTTAGATTGAGAACATCTCTTATCGTTGAAATTATTTGAATTGTGTTAATAAATTGCGTGTTCAATAAACTGATTATTGATATGGCTAGTCATCCTTTCCTTCCTCCCACAGTTCTAGATTGGACTGAGAGAGCATTTCATTCCTTACAAAGATTTTAAACCAGCGATACTTAACCTGCGGCTAACAGGACCATTTTAAGTGGTTCGCGCATGGCCTATTACTCTGAGAAATTCATTTATTTATGAAAACTTGATAGGAAATTCTTTGTTAAAAAATCATATATATGAATTTTGCTTTTGCTTTCGTATGGATGCGAATTGATATTTTTTTTATTAGTTATAATAGACAACAGGGGACCATTTAATGACTTGAACTAATTTTTAATTGTCTTTCATATCTTGCAAGCGAAAATTTTTCGAAGAAAACAGATTGTTTCAAGACGATTGGGAAGTTGACTATTTTGTAATAAAAACAAGCATGGTTTAGTAATTGTTTGATTTGTCACGAAAGTTCTATTTAAGAAATACCAGTAAACAGGAATCATTCAATGACATTTTCCCTCGAAGATCTCTTTCTAGAGGTGATAAGTAGGCTATTTTGAATAATCTCTACAACCGCAAAAAAGTGTTTTATCAGTGGTAATGTCACAGCAGTAACAATGGAACCCTATAAAATTTATTAAATTATTGGTAATCATAAGAAACCATTTACTGATACAATAATTGTGAAAGAGTGATTCTTAAATATGCTTCCAGGTTAGAAAAATTCATGACAAAAATAAAATAGATTAAAAATAATAATTATAAAAAGCAAAATAGGAGTTTTAATACTTGATCAATTTCCACATTTTAAATTTTCTATTTTATCTTGGTTTTAAAGCACAGTTTTCTATCCCCTTCTATTAATCCTCATGTTGCGACCCAAGTGAAATGCCCATCATATGTATGCGGCCCGGCAGAAAAAACGGTGAGTACCCCTATTGTTTAAATCATCTATTTTTTCTTTAGATAAGTATTTTTTATTAAGATCATATACCAAACATAAATATCTTTCAACGTATCTATCTTGTGTTTTATGGCAAGCAGTTTTTAATGCTAATAAGCTCGCTATGTTTAAAATAACCTTTTGTCAAAATTTTGTTTCCCAGAAGATAAGCATTTATAACACACCTACAAATAATATCTAAAAAGCAACTTTCGTTATAAGCAATAACTTTCACATCAAGCACTTGAAGATAAAATGTTAGCCTTTTTAAGAGCTATTGAAAGTACCTTCTACAAAAAGGCATTAAATTAAATGCTTCTTTTATAGTTCAATCATCAGGATATTACGGGCAATGCATCTGAGCTTCATAAAGACATTAAAATGCTTGCGGTCTTGAATAATACAGATTAGTGATTTTTGTAGATACGTTTTTGATGCATGCCTTTCAAACGCGCATTCACATAGACGTTTGAATTGCTCAGCTTGAAAATAATTGCAAAAGTAAACACCGATTGAAAGAGAACAGTATATGTTTATTATAAACAAAGGGACCAATCAAAAGCTAAAATCAAAACAAAACTTAATTCATAACCTCATTAATATTATCATCATCATCAACTAATATTAGCAATATTATGTAATACATCTCGGTTATTTTTTTTCTGTAGCTGACTTATTTTTTCCTTCGAAAGGGGTATCATAAAAGTAAAAGTAGGGTTTTTTTCAGTTCTTAACGATTTTTGCACAATAAAGTTGAGCTTGTAGGGTAAAAAATGTGCAACCGATAAAACAGAATAGAACCACATTTATTAATTTTACAAATGTTGCGCTTAAGCTATTATTTCATGGGCTCTTCAATATTTTTAACAATATTCGTAGAGCTGGAAAGTACAACACATTTGATCAAATGATCCCAGTCTTGTCGAAGACTTACGCAATACAGTTTGAGTCTACGCAAAAAAAAAATGTGTAGATCAGTAGTCCCCAACCCCTAGTCCATAGATCAAGACTATCGAGCCGCACAGGAAACATTACATTACTTCTATTTCATTTACTGTGGTGTATTTCTCTCCGGTTTGTGCGACTTTGGAACTGTATTTTATTCTAAAGGCATATTTAAATAGAATTAAATTGAAATTATTAAATAAAAGCAATGTAAAATATATAGTAACAGGTGTTGATGACTGAAGGAAGGAAGGCAGATGCGCTTGGGTATGTTATTCCTCTTTCAACGAGAACTTCGTTGGGAGTAGTGTATTTAGTTCTATTTGCCAGAGAATCAATTTATGCCTATATTTTCAAGTTCAGATTAGTAGGTGTTTACCCTGTTGTATCTTACAATGAAAAATCTGATGATGGACTTAATGATGGCCTTAGAACTGTAGAATCAGCGACGGTAAAAAAGAACATAATAACGGAGTGAGCGGAGTATAAATGTTTAATATTTTCACCCTTTAAAATGGATGTAAATTTGTTTAATCTATAATATATTTTAATCATGGTGCAATAATTAACAGCATAAATATAAACAATCAACTCCCCACCCCTAGAGGACCGCTGTAAAATTTTCGAACGTTGACTGATACGCGGTGATAAAAATGTCGGGAAGCACTGGTGTGGAGTAAGACCTCTTCAAGCTACCTATGTCTTTCTTGGCAGACTGGCAACAGATCTCTCCTCCTCCAGAATCCTTTTTTCCTTATCCATAGTTTATGGGTTGGTTTCTCGTTTACGCATTTTCTGAAAAGTTAGATTAGCAGTAAATTTAATCGTATGAAAAGAAAGAGGTTGTTCAAAAATTATGTTTTCCAAAAGAGTGATTACGTATCGACGATTGTTGCATAGACTCTATAATAATTTTGAATTTACCATCAAAGGCAAAGCTTCGTAGTGTCTATTCAACAACTGACTTGGACTTAACCATCCCATTGGTAAGTAGAAAGTTAGATATTCGCTATGGATATATTCTCCAGCACTGCGAGATCTGTAACATAGAGCCGTCTGTGTAGATACTAAAATTCTCATAACTAGAAAGTTCAACACAATTGTTCAAATGTTCCCAGATTATATAGGCTGGTTGAAGTACCACACAAAACACAGTTTTGGAAACCCACCACTCAAATTCTTTAGAGGTAGTTACGTAAATAGTCGTGCAGAGTCAAACCTCTAAAGGCCACCTCTGTCCTTTCGACATATCTCTCCTCCTAGAAGTCGCCATTTCTCATCCATATTGCTTTGGACCATATTAAAAGATAGTTTAAAAAAGTGAAAATAAAGAAGTCGTATAATATGTTGCTCTATTAAAATTCTCTTTTTACCCAATGCATCAAGTATTTCATTGCTTATAATTCCGCATTGGGCTAGAATCCATTGGAAAGAAATTTTATGTACAAGTGACATGAATAAGAGCTTAGTGCAGCGTTTCCCAAACTGGGGGGTTGACTCCTAGAGGAGTGTAATAACTGTGAGATGGAAGTGCGAGTATATTGAAAAGTCGGAAACAAAAGGTTATTTTAAACAATATTAATTTACTGAAAGTAAATAAACAAAACACTTTCCGGTATAGTAAAATATATAAAATACACATTTATACTAATGTAATACACTTATAAATGCATCAGTACTGCACAATGTATTTTATAATTAATTTGACAGTACTAAGTGAAGAACAAGTTTAATAATTGCCAGTGACCCCATGGGCTTGTCCTATATAAAATAATATACAAAATAATTAACAATTATCTTGACAATTTGTATAGTTTTAAATAAACCCCTTAACTGCCGATTAAATGTTGCGTGATTCGCAACCCAATGCTACAGTTTTCCACGTAGGCGCGCGTATGTGATATATTAGAAAGGGGGGGGGATAAATAAGTAAATCCTCTGAAATAAGAAATCCTTCGTGAACACACTGTCAAAGTCCTTTTATTACATTCCAGAGCCTTCGAAATATGTTTATGGATAGCAGCGCATAGAGTAGATCGTACTTCTGAAAGCCATATATATACGACAGAGGCAATTAATGCTTTGGCTGAGGGAGATGTTTATACGCGGAACTTAAGAGCTTAAAGTCGTATTGTAGCTTTAGTGTGTCAAAGTACAGTATTATTGAATTCAATACATTGTTATTGTATGGAGGCGGGTGCGATGAAAATTATGATTGAATATTGGGTCGCAAATACTGTAAGTTTGAGAAACACTGGCTTAGTGTTAAAGATTTTCGAGAACTATTTTAATACTTTCGATTGAATTAAAGCGGAGTACATGCGGCCTGCCAAGACAGCCAGAATATCCGTATTGAGACGAGGCTCTTTTCTCGTGTGTGATCAAAGATTCATCTTTTATTTTTTCATTATTATGAAAACAAAGTACTTGAAAGTTTTTCTAGACCTCTGCAGAGTTCGGAAGACTAAGTCATAAGAAGCTTTCAGGTATTTAAGAAAGTTGAGCTTAGATTCAATTTACTCTGTTATCCCATTACTACTGATACTACAGCTTGAACTTATTGACTTGAAGTCAGATCACATTGCGAAGAAAATGTTTAAATCTATCTTATTGTTTTTTACTATTCTTTGTTAGCTGAAAAATTTCCATGTGTGAGAGAAAATTGGTTCTTTATAATTGAGTCCACACATATTTGTGAGCAACGTTTTCTTGCATGAAGATCAACAAGAGTAAATACAGATGGATGTTGACTGGTAAAAACTTTAAATCTGTGATGAGAATTTAAACAAGCAATCTCACACCCGATTTTTTTTTTAAAATATAGATAAGTATGATAGGGTACATTTGTCTCATTAAACTGATTTTAAAATTAACTGTGCTGTCAGTTATAAGCAAGATCAAATTAAAAAAATAAAAAAGTTAAATAAATCTGTCATTATTTTACTCTATTGAATTAATATTATTTATAATAAAAGCAATCATTTTAAAAAGGTGCGGCATTTCGGTATCCTCCACTCCCACAATGTGGCCTGCGAATCAAACAAGTTGCCCCCTCTGGATTAAATCTATTTTATAACAGTATCATTGCTTTTTAAACGAATGACTACGTATCGACAACTGTTGAATAACTACAACAATAAATTCGACTTCCCTATCAAAGGCAATAGCAAAAACAAGGCCATTAGTAAGAAGAAACTGTGAAGTTCACGATGGATACCAGATCCACAACACCAAGTTCTCTATGTAACATAGAACCATCAGTGTAGACACACATCCATTCACTTTCAATTTCAGAACAGCGTACGGTTATAATCTCCTTCCCAATGTATCATAAATGTGATCCTCTCAACTCGCTTTAACAATTCTAACAATAAGATAAAAGTATATGCACCGAATCTGAAAGTATAAGGAAAGAGGAGCAAGAGGTAAAATTAGGTAGTCCCTACTCAATTCCAAAGCCTTTGAACCGAATGGAGCCACACAAAAAAGCCTTAATCAAAAACAAGAACGGACCTTACAATTTAAGCACATAAGATGCTATTTAGGTTATGATTGATGTTTTGCGAAACATATTTTAGATATTTTTGGTATTGAAATATCAAAACTGTATTTTTCTCCGGCCAAATTGAGGTATTTTTAGTTAATAGTTATAATAAATAAATAAGATGCTAAATAAAAAATATATGATTACAAATAAATTACCGCAGTAAAAACGTATACATTTATTTTAACAATATTCTAAATGCTTCTAAATGAATACAAATATGAGTGTACGGGTTTAAATTTTACAGACAATTCTATCTTATAGACAGTATTAATTTTTAGAGGGACTTAAAGAATTATTATTGGGATGTATAAGCGTCTTTTTCGAGAATTTTATAACTATTTAATTCTCACTGAAAATGTAAGAATAAACTGTGGCTTTTAAGCAATATTCTAAAAAAACCTAGTTTTAAACCTTTTATATTCTATTGCCAAGTTTTGCTATAAAGTTATTGGTCCTGCTGACCTACTAAAGCAAAACGTCAAATCTCCCTATTTGTTGCAATTTTTTTCGCTTTTTTTTTTTGAAGTTATCAAGAAACGGATTTATCGTTATTTTTTCTCTAGGTTTACGTTGTCACCGGGCTTTAAGTGTTTTCTTTCAGAGGCAAAACGATAGAACTTTCGCAGTTTCCGTCAAAGACGAAATGTTTTTGAAACGAAATCATGTCACATTTTTATAGCCTATTTGGAGGAAAGTTTAAAAAAGATCACGTTATTTCTTTTATCGTTGGCAGGTGGCAAATTCTTTTTCTTTACGTTTGTAATCCATTCTCATAATTAATCAATTCTGCACGTTCCTATTACATTCCTATCCTGAAATTAAAGTTTTAATAGCATTTCATTAAAACACGTACTAATGACTGTATTTTTACCATGTTATGAAAATAAGAAATAAACTCCTTTTATCTGGGTATGGTTAAGTCACAGTTCTTATTTAGCAAGAGCAATAAGAATATACTTCTCTCTATGTCACTGAGAAAATATTTCTACTTATCTTTCAAGATGAAGTGTTAACGGAGTTCATTACAGGAATATCAAGAATAAATATTTATACATATGCATGTAATTAAAAGATTAAGAACGCGTAAAAATAGCTTAATACATAAATAAATAGGTTGTGATGTTTGACTTTAGAGCAGTATCCAAAATTATGTTATTTTTATATTGACTGTAATTATTCTAATCGTCGTGTATGTGTGTATTCACACACACGCGCATGTGTATATATATATATA